>VKKT01003181.1:351514-361718 GCA_008038995.1 Haliotis laevigata | reverse complement strand
CCAGCTATATGGCGGCGGTCTGTAAATAATCGAGTTCGGACCAGACAATCCAGTGATCAACAGCATGAGCGTTGATCTGCGCAATTGGGAACCGATGATATGTGTCAACCAAGTCAGCGAGCATGACCACCCGATCCCGTTAGTCGCCTCTTACGACAAACATGGGTTACTGAAGATCAATATTCTAACCCGGACCTTCACGGGTCGCTCTCATAGAAGAGCTGCATACACGGAACGCATATCTCTTTACATGTGTTTCGTTTTCACAATACACGTTGTTTTATACCCAGAATAGTTTTGGAGTTTAACCGCAGTCATTCACTATTTATTTTTACCAATAATTAATCAATCTTTCAGAATCACGCTTGCACGTCGAACCCGTGCAAGTTTGAAGAGGTGTGTATTCCGGTGATGTCAGCGGCAGACTTCGTATGCTTGCTTCCGATAATCAAGTATCAACAACAACTGCATCTGCTCCAACGACGACTCCGGCTACAACTATGTCGACATCAACGACCACGACACCAACAACTTCCACAATGACAACAACTCTGATTACGACAAAAAGCACAACAACTCTGGCAACAACTACGACGAATCCGGAAGAGACTACGACAACAACAACTACAAAGACAACAGAGACAACTACAACAACAACCACGACTCCGGAACCTACTACGACAACGACAATGACAACAACTACTACAACCAATCCAGGTAGGAATATACACAACATGTATCAATGATGACAATATCGGTAATTTTAAACCGCAAATTTGACTTATGATATGCAGTTCGCTCTAACCGCATGTATAGAATAATCAGAACAGTTTTGCCCTGAACCATGTTAGTTAAAACATGAAAACACTTGCTTAGTTAGTGAAGGTTCTAGTGCTGATGTTTGATTATGGGTCGAGCTGAGACATTTCTCACGTCAAATAGTTAAACATAATCTTTCCACCACTGATCCAAGCCGACTAAAGCAGCTGCAAACCAAGAAACGGGATGCTACGGAGTAGTTTACTGTAGGAGACTGTAATAGGCAATGACAACTGACATGATCGTAATGTCGGTTACCAAGGGTATATCTGATTACGAGGGGGCATATTGGAATGGAGTAGTGACGTCAATACAGTGTGACATAATGCAGTAAGTGTACGAAAGATCTTTCAGCGAAGCATCTTAGAATCTTCAATAGATTTAGTGAGGGAGTGCGTCAGGTTTTACGCCGCTTTGAGAAATCTACTCTGCAATATCGTGGCGGCTGACATAAATAACTGGCTTCACACATTCTTAAGAAGTAGCTGCAGCAAAACAAGAAATATAAATATTAATACGAGGTATTGTTGACGGAATCCCGTGTCACATGATGGAAACTGGCACAAATGTGTTATAGAAACAATCATTACTTCACTGTGATTAGCAGACAATGGAAGAGTGAGTGAGTGACTTTAGTTTTACGCCGCTTCTAGCAATATTCCAGCAATATCACGACGGGGGACACCAGACATAGCTTAACACATTGTACCCATGTGAGGAATCGAACCCGGGTCTTCGGCGTGACGAGCGAACGCTTTAATCACAAGTCTACCCCACCGCACCTGAGATTGTATGAAGCACCACTGCCGAACACATTAGTATCTGGTGTAGCCACCCCTACCATCTGTCTGTCTCCTTATACTGGCTAATTCGCGGAATCGGAATCCTCTGCCATTCCTCATTGAGCGTCCGCGAAAAGCCTTGCAGTTTTGAAACGATGTTCGATGGGAGTTATATCGGTAACGTTGCGAAGAAAACCTTAAAACTTCATGTGCGAAATTAGGGTACAGCCAGCACGGCAAACGAACGCTATCATTCATCACTATACTGGTGACTATGGCAAGGTTAACTTGAAGAAGAACAGCTGGTTTGGTTGGTTTGGATGCCACACTCAACTATGTTCCAGCCATATGGCGGCAATCTGAAAATAATTGGGTCTAAAGCAGACAATCCAATGATCAACATCATGAGCATCGAATTACGCAAGTCGGATACGATGACATACGTCAACTAATTAAGCGAACCACCGCACGATCTCGTTCGTCGCCTCTTTCGACAAGCATGGGTTGCTGAAGATCAATTCGAACCCGGATCTACATGTGTAAAAACAATTGGTATTGTGAACATGGAGGTAAGTATCCTGCAGGTCCCAATAATCATGCACTGAAGGAGAATGATGTTGGTGAAACGCAGAACGGCAGACCAGCCAGGAAATGGAAGACGGTGAGGTGCCACTTCCACCGAGGACCACTGTCTCAGCATTATCGGCCGACATTTCAACTTTAACAAACACCTAGAAAGCGTCAAAATAGACTAAACCATGCACCCACGTTATACGTTCTGAGACGGTATGTTGCTTTCGACCATGCAGAGAAATGACGTTGACGAAACAATATCGGATTTGGCGTTGACATTCAGCTCGCCAAGTTCAACTTTGGTAACGTCGTAACTTGCAAGGTGCGTTGTTTCCTGATGCCCTTGAAGATCATTTCCAATGGACAAGCTTCAATTCGCGGATGCTCTGGCAGATCATATTTTATCAAGGACCGCGATTTTGTCTTAAGGCGTGTAAGGAAACTACTGACCGCGGGCTTGTATCTGGAGGTGATGAATGAAACACGCTGCACGCATTGACTCAGTCAGTTTATATAGTAGAACACACTGTGGGGAGGGTGGGTGGGGTGGGGGTGGGGGCAAATTGGGGATAGTGGAGGTTGTGTGGCTGATAAGAAGGGGGGATATAAAATATCGTAATTTGAAGAATAAATATAAAGATAATGATGATGATTGTAATGGTCAGCTACTTGGTCCACTCATGGTGAGACAAGCTCGTAGCGTTATGACTGAAAGTCTTGAATTAACTCTTCTGCAGACTGTCCGACGTATTCAGATTCCTAGAAAACTGCTGACCGAAGGCTGGTGTCCCACATTCGTAGTGATTAACGAAACTCACCCTCTCAAGGCGGCGGTATCCCGCCTCAATCAGTTTTGTAGAACGCCGGGGGAGAAGGCAAATAAGGGATTGTGGGGGTTGTGTGTCTTTTCGGAAGGGAGGATATGCCGTATTGTGACCTTAAGACAAAAAATACTGCTGATGATAATGATGGACAGTTACTTGCGTTACATCACCCATTGTACATCGTGCCTTAACTCTGTTGCAGACTGTTCGACGTATTCCAATTCCTTCACGAGAATTCAAGGATACGTGGTCTGGGAGCTCAACAACAGAACCTTCTGGAAGGTCAGCCCAGTATCAGCGTGTGAGCAATACTGCACACAGCAGACGGCGTTCACGTGCAAGAGTTACGAATACTATTACAACCTCAAAAAGTGTAACATAATGTCCTATATAAAGGATGATGCTCTCAGCGTATGGAGAGCAGATTCCAGAGCAGATTATTTTGAACGTTTGCGTCAGTGTGATGTCACAGCCAACACTGAGGACGCAAAGTAAAGGAATATCGAGAGAGAAAAACATAGACTTGAGAGCCTAACGTAACACGTGACGTAAAGACTTTTAAACGGATTTCCCTTCCTGCATAATGTGATTCCAGGGCAGATTATTTCCAGCGTCAGTGTGATGTCACGCCCGCCCCACATTAAAGGAAGACATCGACCGAAAAGCAAAGGCTTGAGGGACTAATGTAACACGTGACGTAAAGACGAATGTCTCTTTCTGCACAATGAAAGGTCCTTGCTAATACTCATGACTTTTAACAATACTAAGATCACAAGAGGTTCGTTTTGCTATTAGGCTTTCACTGTAAAGATTGCGAGATGGCTGAATTTACGTTTTACGTATGCACGTGAACGCATACGTCTTACGATATTTCTAAACAATCATTAAGAAAACATGTTTTGGGGGACAGGTGCGCTTGGGTAGGTTGGTGGTTAAAGCGTTTGCCCGTCACGCCCAAGACGTGACGTTCAATTCAAGTCTTGAGTTTGGTGGTGTTCGATGCCGTTGGGGTCCTGGTCAACGTGCATTGATCAGTGAGTCACGTGACAAAAACCGCGGAAAAAACTTCCGCACTGCTTTAGTTATCGACAACAGGGATTCTTCATATCTGTAGAACCAAGGAGATTCCGGTATAACAATTAGTGAGTGAGTGAGTGAGTGAGTGAGTGAGTGAGTCAGTTTAAAACCACATTTAGCCGGAAATTCAAATATGTCGCGGCGGTCCAGTGAACTGCATTTTGTGCATCGACTGAGTGATTGAGTGATTGGGTGAGTGAGTGAGTGATTTTAACACCACATTTAGCAGCAACATCAAATATATCGCGGCAGTCTTGCGGTAGGTCCAGTGAACTGCATTATGTGCATCGAGTGATTGGTTGATTGATTGAGTGAGTGATTAAGTGAGTGAGTGAGTCTAACACCACATTTAGCAGCAAATTCAAATATATCGCGGAAGTCTTGCGGTAGGTCCAGTGAACTGCATTATGTGCATCGACTGAGTGAGTGACTAGGTGAGTGAGTGAGTGAGTGAGCGAGTGAAACACAACATTTAGCAACAAATTCAAATATATCGCCGCAAGTTTGCATATTCCGGTATAACAAGTATCTTAAACATTTATTGTTGACATGTAATTGTCTATTTTGGCACAATGACCCATCAGTTTTACTTGGCCAGAGGGTTCCAGGCTTAGAATCAACCCAACAACAATAGATTGGCATCAACATAATGGTCGAATACAAGGGGAATATAACGAAGGCTGCATTGGTTTAGGTCCGTTCCATTATCTTATCGATTGTGTTGAAATTATACCTTTAAACAGGTTTTCTTGCACCCCGTTGTTTTCTCTTAAGAAAACATTACTAGATAAACAGGAACATTTCACAAATTTTACACCACAAAAAATAATTTATTGTATAACACCCAATCAGCACAATTCTAACAACAGCCCTGTAAATAATCGAGCCTGGCCCAGAGGACCACATGATGAGTGAGTGAGTGAGTGAGGGTTCGAATCCCCACATGGGTACAATATGTGAAACCCTTTTCTGGCGTTCGCCGCCGCGATATTGCTGGAATATTGCAAAAAGCGGCGTAAAAACATACTCACTCACTAGATCAAACAATGCGTGTATGTCTTCAAGGTCAACGAATCCTTCAGGAATATTATTTTGCATGTGTCATATGTCCTCAAGTAAAGCAGGGTGCTTTTCTCTGGGTACAGTGAACCTTTGTATTAATTACCGTGTGATTTAATTCACCCCTACATTGTAGATGAGGGAAACATACATAAATCATTACGAAAATATGTCCTCAAATAAAGCAGGGTGCTTTTCTCTGGGTTCAGTGAACCTTTGTATTAATTACCGTGTGATTTAATTCACCCCTACATTGTAGATGAGGGAAATATACATAAATCATTACGAAAATTGGTCTCACAATTTGTCGACGCGTTCAATGCTATGACAGTGTAAGATGTTGAGTTGACAAATTCTGAGACAAAAAATTAAGTTCAATGTGAATATCCTCACATTGCCTTGTTTTACCTTTAACGTCATTTTACACAAATTTATATATTCAACTGAGAAGAGACGAGCACTGATGAGTGATTTTGTTTTGTCACTCGAGGCCTTCATACAGAGTGAAATCTCCGCAAATATCTTTATCTATTTAACCTAAAACCACACTAACATAGAGACAGTTTGCATCGGTTATTGTATCGTGTGTGTATAGACTTTCCAGTATTGTTGATTCTCGTTTTAGAATCCATTTTAGTAGTTTATTACAGTGAGTGAGTGACTTCTCCTGCAATTTTAATTTCATCTATCTGTACCTACCATTTTGTGTAAGACGGATGTTGTTTATAATATATCTAAGTATGCAGATCCACCTTGTACACAGCTCTGTTGCACTGAATAAAACCACATTATTAGGAATCCATTGTTGCTTATGTTTCGTATTATGAGTGAGTGAGAGAGTTGAACACCACATTTAGCAGTAGGTTATGGGCATCGACTGATTGATTGATTGATTGATTGATTGATTGAGTGAGTGAGTTTAACGCCACATTTAGCAGCAAATTCAAATATATCGCGACAGTCTTGCGGTAGGTCCAGTGAACTGCGTTATGTTCATCGAGTGATTGAGTGAGTGAGTAGGTGTTTGGGTGAGTAGGTGAGTGCGTGAGTGGGCGGATGAGGGAGTGAGTGGGTTAGTGAGTGCATTCGTTACTCAGCATAACACCATGCCAAAGGACAATTTGCATATCAGGTTTTTGTAAGCAAACGGGTTTATTCTGAAATGTTATCTGACAGTCCCAAAGAAAGGTTTATATATTGTTTTACATAATTATAAACTATATGGATATGCTACTATTCGTGGAAACAGGGTATACTACTGGAATAAAGTAAGTATTTTTATGCTATGCCATTTTGTGAAAAACATGATTTGTGGTGTTTTCCTTGATCACTGGTTAACTGTTCACAGTATAATATTTAAATCTTATTTAACACTTGGCATTGTATAAAACCTTGAAGAGATGTGGTGTCAAAAGTATGTTCACAAACTCAGTATTGTGTGTCCACCATTGGCGTTGATGTAGGCTTAAAAACGACGACGCATACACGACACGGAGCGATTGGAGAAAGGTTCGGGAATGTTGTTTTATGTCTGAACCAATGCTTGTCCCAAGTCATCTAACGTCAATGGCTGATTCTGGGCTTTACGTAAACGTCGCTCCATTTCATCCCAAGCGTGCTCGATAAAGGACAGTTCCGGAGAAACAGCGGGCCAGGGGAGTACCGGTAAGTTCTGATGTCTCAGGAAATCTGTCACAGAACGAGCGATAAGTGGACTACCAATATCCTGCTGAAGCTTGAAGTTACGTCTCTGTTACGTAACAGCTGCACATGAGACCTAGTCATCTCGACCTTGCATCGCAGACCTGTTAGACTGCCATTGGCAATGACAAGTTGTGTCCGACCATGAGATGTGATGTCCCACCATATCATAACGCTGTCGCAACCAAACTATCAACGTTGAACAACGCACGCATCAGCTTTCCGTTCACCTCGCTGTTTGTACACCCTTGCCCTGTCATCTGAGATGTCCAGATAAAATCTCCACTCGTCAGTGAACAAAACACCATCCAAACCTGTCTCCTGTACCGTAGATGCTGTCTACACCAGGCAACACGTGCCTGTCGGTGACGTTGGAGCAGCACTGGACGTATTGCAGGCTGTCGGAGTAGGATCCTGTGCTCCCTCATTCGGTTCCGTACAGTCCTAGAACTGATCGAACGTAAGCCAGGAATAGTCGTCGGAGCAGTCAAACAGTAAGTTAAGAGATGAATTGTTGAAACATTAGTTACAACTTACTTGTAAAAAATACTTATGTACAACTCTGTAAACTGTATATGGGCCGGATGCCTTGAATACAATAAAATTCTTGTCTGTCTTGTCTTTTCTTGAAACTGGCAGTTTGGGCCGATTTCTTAAATGGGTCAGCTCAATGTGGTTGCCTTCCTAACGTCACGCGTGGATTGCTGACCCGCGGCAAATCTCTCGTGTTCCTATTATGTTGAAAGAGTCTTCATAGAGTTGAGATCGTGTTTCGATACACACTAAAATGCCTGGGAACTTCACTTTGGGACAGGTAAGTCTCCAGCATACCCAGGGCGCTGATTTTCTGTAAACCGTGGCATGACGTAAGTGCTTTTTAGTTAGATAGTACATGTTTTGCACAACATTCAGAGGCTAGGGAATAAACAACCATTCTTCACTTTTCAATATCAGGTGTGTGAACCTCAGGTGTCAAAAAGCATGAAAAAAGCGAGTAAGCTCATTGTACACAACGTGCAAGTGCCACGCGCGATACTTGACATCAAATTACATGCAAAGTACTTTGCTTCATGCTGATTTAGGGATATTTTAATAACTTTTTCAAACAACTTTATTTTACGCAATTTTATGTTATGCACAGTTACTTTTTTCCGTTAGTATATCTACACATCAAAATGACTTGGTCGCTAGGGATTCGTTGACACCACGTGAAGCGATACAACCTTTGTGATCAAAGGGTAACTAGGCAAATGGGAATAGTTCCTGGAGTTTCAAGGTATTTTTGTCAACGAAAGTTAACCATTCCATCACATATGTTTATCTAATTCTTTTTCTTTTTTTGTGTAATGTGTAATGAAAGTCAACAGTCATACGCAGGATGAGACGAGTCATTCTATGGTACGATGATGGCTGCATGGAATTCTGGGAAGGAGAGTGAACATGTCTCTCTTGACACCTTGCACTGATTCCTGTTTACGTGGTACAAGGCTGCCCCTGTCGTGTAGTGGATTTTGCGATTGACCGGCGAGTGATTGCGTGTATAAACCTGTGCGGAAAAGAAACTAAATTCACAAAAATAAAACTGAAGTGATAGAACCATACTGAGCCATATTACACACGTACAGAGCATCCTTTCTGGGAACTAAAGGCGGAATACGTTATCGAATACTCTGAACGTTGCAAAAAAGCTAACTCTTTTTATTTAACTCACTATTACCATCTCAGTGTACATCATGTCATCTATTGGATAAACTCATTCTGCATATTGTTTTAATCACTATCACTCTGTACATCAACCTACTCTCCTCAAATGACTAAGTAGCAATCCAATGTATATCAACCTTGTCAATTGTATATACTCACACTAAGCAGCTCTGTATATATTCTCTATGTTACAGCTCTGTGTATCACTTGCTTCATAACGGTGTTAGTACCTACCCCAAAACGTCGCACTCATT
Organism: Haliotis laevigata; assembly: GCA_008038995.1. Taxonomy (NCBI): domain Eukaryota; kingdom Metazoa; phylum Mollusca; class Gastropoda; order Lepetellida; family Haliotidae; genus Haliotis; species Haliotis laevigata. The sequence continues at coordinate 352,925 of VKKT01003181.1, read as the reverse complement.
GCAATAAAGAAAGTGACTATCCATAGAACTTGGTTTTCCTTCATCTATACACCTTCTAAAATGCCTCTCAAAGAAGACTTTTTTGGATGCAACTAAAACAATGCACGTGCATACTGACGGTCTAAAACGGCCTACGCGAAACGTGAGCAACACAGTAGTAAAAAGAAAAAGAAATATGCCAAGCTTGAGGCAAATCGAAAGAGAGAGTGAGAGAGAGAGAGCTGTCGGAATGGCCAAACAAGGAACTAACCACACTCATTGCTAGAACCTTCGGCTGCACCCGAGCAACTGTCATCAGACTGATGCAGCAGGTCAAAACAGGCAATACGTCAGAAACCACGTCAAAGTGGTCGACCACGTGTGACAACGCCCGGTGATGATAGCCCTAGGTTTTGCCTGTACTGTAATGACGACCGGTCTCGTGTTTACAGACGAGTGGGTGAACGTTTGGCGCCGAACTGCGTCCAACCGACGATAGCGTGATGGTGTGGGGAGTCATCGGAGGCGATCTCAAAACGATACTTGTGATTATTCATGGTAACCTGAATGCTCGAAGATACAGGGATGACGTTTTGCGACCAGTTATGTTACCATTTATTGTCTACCAACACGATAACTGAAGACCTTATGCAGCAGGCCTTATACAAACGACTTTCTGCATAACGCTAAGATCGTTGTTTTGCCATGACCAGCATATTCTCCCGACATGAATCCGGTAGAACACTTATGAGACTACCTGGATCGACAAATCAAAAGATTTAAAAGCGCCACCTGTCACCGCTCAACAACTGGAACAATGTGTCCTTCAGTAATAGCAAGGGATCAACCCATCGTCATTTGTCGTCTAACGTCATCAATGAATGAAATTGTGTACATTTGCAGTACAATTGAATACTTTATTGAAATTATACACATGCTCTTTTATATATGCTTTCCTTTTCTTTTCAAGATAGGTGAAACACACTGCAAACTTTCTTTTGAGCACTAGTTTATAAATATCAAAACATCATAAGCTGAGTGAGTGTGTTGAGTTTTACGCCGCACTCAGCAATGTTCCAGCTTTACGGCGGCGGTCTGTAAATAATCGAGTCTGGACCATACAATCAAGTGATCAACATCATGAGCATCGATCGGCGCAATGGGGAATCGTTGACATGTGTCAACCAAGTCAGCGAGCCTAGCCACCCGATCCCGTTAGTCGCCTCTTACAACAAGCATGGGTTACTGAAGATCAATTCTAACCCGGATCTTCACGGGTTCATTATAAGCTGATATGTTTACTTTTAGTATGGACCGCTTCCGTGGTGTAGTGGTTAGGGCGTCCGCCCGGAGAGCGGAAGGTCGCGGTTTTCGATCCCCGACCGCATCATACCAAAAGACATTAAAATATGGTACTTGTTGGTCCCTGCCT
>VKKT01003181.1:128291-139677 GCA_008038995.1 Haliotis laevigata | reverse complement strand
GTGTCATTACACTGGCTGCCATTACACAATAATCATCATGTTGGTAAGAAAACATAGTATTATATAAAACGTTAGTGCAAAGGAACCACAAGGTTGGATTATCATCAGAGACAAACACCATTGGTGTAAAAGCTGTGATATGTGTATGAATGGACGACTGAAAATCAGTTATTAACTTTTGCAGTGGTTTGAAAATCAGTAATTTGCTTTTGCAGTGGTTGGAAAATCAGTAATTTGCATTAGGAGTGGTTGACAAATCAGTAATGTGCTTTGGCATTGGTTGAAAAAAAAGTAATGTGCTTTTGTAGAGGGTGGTTGTCCAAACAAATCACATTTTTATTAATTTAAGTAATGTTCCAGGCCTATGTTATCATTAATTTCCTGAACCAAACGGAATTGTCTCACTTCCTCTATTTTGACCATGAGTGGTCATCAATGGTACTCCGCCACGAAGTCATTGGGGAGGTCAGTGCTAGTTAATTGGGACAGACATAACTATTAGCACAACCCCTGGAGACAAACTTAGTTGAGATCAGCATTTTATCTGTCTCTTGCCTCATGTCGTTAGAAGCCGAACGTTGTAAATTAAGATCATGAGGGGAACAGAAGTTGGAGTTGGGAGGCGGGGGGCGTGGGAAGGGTATAATTGATCTGCTATGCATATACATTATATTCATCATCAGTGACGTTTTAGACCTTCCCTTCAAACTTTGACGCATTAGACATATACAAACATTGACCTGTCAGATTGAGTCAGTTTGGTTTTAGCAATATTCCAGCAATATCATGGCGGGTGACACCAGAAATGGGCTTCACAAAGTACACTGTGCCCATGTTGGAAATCAAACCCGGGCGTGATGAGGGAATGCTTGAACCACTAGGCTACCCAGCCGCCCCTGGCGTGTTAGAAATACGTGTATAACCATCAAACATTAAGGTTTATAAACATTGATCCAACCCAAACTCAGCCGCCGCGGCTGGTAGCTCAGAGCACTCACTCGTATTGTAACGTTTTGATTCCCAAGTTGAAACTAAATATCTAACCGGGAATCTGTCCCTAAGACAACTATGTGAAACCAACAAACTAACAAAAATGCGCTGCAATTAAAACTTGTATTCCAGAATTAATTAGCTTCAAATAAAATTCAATACAGAGGTATCGATATTGCAGTATAAATAGTTTGGCATTGCACATTCCTAGATGGGACTCTTAAACGTTCTAGAAACTGTGTGTTCATGAGAATGTAATCCCAATTGTAACTTATCGCGAGTGAAAGAGTGAGTCTGACCATTAGCTCTTATCCACAGAGTGAGTCTGTGAATCAGCTACAACATTATCATAGGTCCGACACACAATGCGAGAAACTGTATCTTAGTCATAATGTTTAATCCCAATGGTTACTTAGCACGAGTAAAAGAGTGAGTCTGTGAATTAGCTATAACACTGCCATAGGACCTAAACAGTCACTACAAAATTTAATAAATTGACAACAATTTCTACAGCACACTCCAAAATAAAACTTAGCTTTCTTTCAAGCATGCACATGCTTTACTACGGGTTACACCAAGACAAGGCTTCACACGTTATACCTATTTTACGGATTCGAACGCAGTCTTTTAATATGACGATTTAAGCACTTGGTGGGCTGGTACAAAACAACGCCTACGTACTTAACACAAACAAGTGTAATCTACCATGTTGTCAGGGCACCTGTACCGCCGAGGAACAAAGAGGAATATCCCTCTCATCTAGATGTTTCGCGTCTTTCATAATACCTAAGTGTGAGTTGAAAGTGGCATCATTTTGCTTTGAACATGACAATCATAGAGGACATGTTTTTATCCGATGTCAGCTCTGTAAAAACATACATTGTTTGATTTGTAAACAGGAATGTTTCAGAACTCCTTAACACGGTGCACGTACACATGAACCAAGGGTTTCAATTGCTTTGACCACACCTTCGGCCAATATTACACGGTCTGCTAGAAGTTGACTTTGCAGTAAAAAAGGACGATTCCTGCTGGATTTAATTGGCAATTAGAGAATTCCGTTTAAAGATGGTGTGCTGATTCACANTTATCTGTCTCTTGCCTCATGTCGTTAGAAGCCGAACGTTGTAAATTAAGATCATGAGGGGAACAGAAGTTGGAGTTGGGAGGCGGGGGGCGTGGGAAGGGTATAATTGATCTGCTATGCATATACATTATATTCATCATCAGTGACGTTTTAGACCTTCCCTTCAAACTTTGACGCATTAGACATATACAAACATTGACCTGTCAGATTGAGTCAGTTTGGTTTTAGCAATATTCCAGCAATATCATGGCGGGTGACACCAGAAATGGGCTTCACAAAGTACACTGTGCCCATGTTGGAAATCAAACCCGGGCGTGATGAGGGAATGCTTGAACCACTAGGCTACCCAGCCGCCCCTGGCGTGTTAGAAATACGTGTATAACCATCAAACATTAAGGTTTATAAACATTGATCCAACCCAAACTCAGCCGCCGCGGCTGGTAGCTCAGAGCACTCACTCGTATTGTAACGTTTTGATTCCCAAGTTGAAACTAAATATCTAACCGGGAATCTGTCCCTAAGACAACTATGTGAAACCAACAAACTAACAAAAATGCGCTGCAATTAAAACTTGTATTCCAGAATTAATTAGCTTCAAATAAAATTCAATACAGAGGTATCGATATTGCAGTATAAATAGTTTGGCATTGCACATTCCTAGATGGGACTCTTAAACGTTCTAGAAACTGTGTGTTCATGAGAATGTAATCCCAATTGTAACTTATCGCGAGTGAAAGAGTGAGTCTGACCATTAGCTCTTATCCACAGAGTGAGTCTGTGAATCAGCTACAACATTATCATAGGTCCGACACACAATGCGAGAAACTGTATCTTAGTCATAATGTTTAATCCCAATGGTTACTTAGCACGAGTAAAAGAGTGAGTCTGTGAATTAGCTATAACACTGCCATAGGACCTAAACAGTCACTACAAAATTTAATAAATTGACAACAATTTCTACAGCACACTCCAAAATAAAACTTAGCTTTCTTTCAAGCATGCACATGCTTTACTACGGGTTACACCAAGACAAGGCTTCACACGTTATACCTATTTTACGGATTCGAACGCAGTCTTTTAATATGACGATTTAAGCACTTGGTGGGCTGGTACAAAACAACGCCTACGTACTTAACACAAACAAGTGTAATCTACCATGTTGTCAGGGCACCTGTACCGCCGAGGAACAAAGAGGAATATCCCTCTCATCTAGATGTTTCGCGTCTTTCATAATACCTAAGTGTGAGTTGAAAGTGGCATCATTTTGCTTTGAACATGACAATCATAGAGGACATGTTTTTATCCGATGTCAGCTCTGTAAAAACATACATTGTTTGATTTGTAAACAGGAATGTTTCAGAACTCCTTAACACGGTGCACGTACACATGAACCAAGGGTTTCAATTGCTTTGACCACACCTTCGGCCAATATTACACGGTCTGCTAGAAGTTGACTTTGCAGTAAAAAAGGACGATTCCTGCTGGATTTAATTGGCAATTAGAGAATTCCGTTTAAAGATGGTGTGCTGATTCACAGAGAAAGAAAAATATTATAAGTGGAATGTTTTTCTCAGGGTCCTTTTAAAATGGATACTAACAGTTTGGTCACGTAGTTTCACTACGCGTTTGAGGACAACGTAAGGACCGTTAGAATAGGTCTTTAGCCTCCCATGCTTGTCGTAAGAGGCGACTTACGGGATCGGGTGCAGTGGACAGGCCCGCTGACTTGGCTGACACATGTCATCGTATCCCATTTGCGTAGATCGATACTAATGCTGTTGATCACTGGATTGTCTGGTCCAGACTCGATTATTTACAGACCGCTGAGATATAGCTGAATATTGCTGAGTTTGACGTTTAACAACAAACAAGCAAGACGAATACTGGATCGAAATTTGCCCTATCAAAACATTATCCAATTAAAATGGCGTGTGGACTGAGTGGTTGAGTATGATTTTACGCCACTGCAATGTTTCTTCATTAGGGGCAAATGAAAGATGTTTTACATATTGAACTATGAAGGAAACCAAACCAGGGACTTTGGCTTGACAACCTGGCTACCGTACATCCAAGCTGTTGGGTCAGTGATGCGTGTTGACATGGATATTAACTTTTCCCTCTTTATAATTTAAATGTGACATTAGCTACAGCTTGGTATGTATCGTGACGTTGCTTTGAAAGCCTGAATGCACTCTCAAAGAAAACATTTCAATCAAATAGAATACATTGATAACAAAATTACTAGACCTTTACTTTGATGTATGTTGAAACTTAAGGTTGCCATTTTTTACTTAATCTTACTCCACATATGTGTCCGTGTATGTCTGTACCCTCCTGTGTCTGTATTCGTGTACGTCTACTTGCATCTGTATGCCTTTGTGTCTGCCACTTGCTCAGCATCTGGTTTCTGTACAAGCCTGTGTCTTTATGTTTGTGCCTGAATCTGTTTGTATCTGTCTGTCTTTGTATTTGTCTCCTGTTTTGTGTCTGTGCCAGACAGTGTTATTTGCTCCCTTGATTGAAGTAATTGAACACTTACTGTCTCGAGTGAATATTAGTAATAATGATAAAAAACACTCATAAGATAAATTCCTTTTTTCGATATCTGATGACAATGAATTCAGAATCCCATGTATATCGTCACGAATTCAGGAAAAAAAGACCTACAACACTATGGCTGCATGACCGGTTCCAGATATTCACGTTGCAGCAGTTTATAGCAGATTTCAACCACAATATACAACGACGGTCATCATTACGGAATTGACGTGCTCAGAGAGGACAGCCGTGAAATAGTTAACGCCAGACAACCGTGAAATAGCCCTAGGTAACCAACAGAGGGAGAAATTACCGCAAGAAATGTTCGATCCATAAGCAGAGATATGACGGCTCAGAGAACACAGACAGTCCCGTCTATACCAGATGTACGATCGTCTACATATATATTTACCAATTATCGTAGGACTTGAGGAACCGCATGGAACTCGTATTTGCATTGCAAGATATATGCAGTCAACTGTCAGTTTACGTATCTGAGTTATTGGAGCCAGTGTCCGGACCGGTTAAGTTGATAGCAATGCCAAGTTAGTTTACAGTTCAGTATATTATTTGTAAGAAGTATTTTATTTGGTTTCATGTTGATAAACAACCCCGCCTCTGAACTTTGATGTAGTTTAGATGACCCCCTTGACCTTTGACATTGGTGACGTGTGTATAGCGTTTGCGTGAACGGTGTGTCTCAGAATTACGGAGTTTTATATCATATATGAGAAAAGTGGGCGTGCACAGCTGATTGTAGACATTTACCCCTTGGTGAAACAAGGAGCATGGATAGGATATTGAAAATGATAATCAACCTGGGAATTCGAACCCTAAATCCTTGGAGACAACTGAGCACCATGTACTGTGTATATACTTGCTTTCATAAAAAGTAGTGAATGGATAATTATCAGTTAGTAAAACACACAATTTCGTACAAAATGTTAACATACATTTTGTGATTAAATAATTTATCTATTTCATTTATTTGGAAACGTTTCTAAATATAGTCCAAAAGGAAAAACATACAATCTGTCCGGTGAACAGGCTACTTGTTGCTGAAATATATTCTGTATACATCTAGAAACAAGGATCACCTGCACCGGCAATTGACTTGCCTTTTCGTGTGTTTGTGACGAAAGTGACGGTGAAGATGGGGCACACTATTTATCACAAAATGCATCTTTCCCATAAAGTCAATCACGAGTACGGGTGTCACACTGTGTTACATGGCGAAGGTTGAAGTAAAGGCAAGGCAACATAATGCACAAATCACGTGTATCGTAAACGCTTTATGTTCACACATATCAGGAAGTACAAACTATCAACACAGTATAAATAACTGCACTTATTTCACACTGAATCATTGAAAGAGTAAACTTGACGTGAATGTGAAACAATGTGTTACATATAGGATTAACAAATGCTATTAGATATGGGTTAGTGAGTTTAGGTTTATAGCAATATTTCAGCTATATGGCGGCGGTCAGTAAATATTCGGATCTGGACCAGACGATCAACAGCATGAACATCAATTTACGCAGTTGGGAACCGATGACATGTATCAACCCAGTCARCGAGCCTGACCACCCGATCCCGTTAGTCGCCTCTCACAACAAGCATGGGTTACTGAAGATCAATTCTAACCCGGATCTTCACGGGTATTATTCAATATGGTACATTAGACTATGGTTATAACGAACTGAAAGGAACATTTTAGTTCGTTATAACCGTCGTTATATGCATTTAGACTACAATATACAGCAATTGCTGGGACTAATAAAGACAGTTCGGCATATCCGTCAGTTCGTTATAAACGTGTTCGTAATAAGTGTAGTTCATTATACGCATTTGGACTACAATATACAGCAATTGCCCGGGACTAATAAAGACAGTTCTTTATATCAGTCAGTTCGCGTTCTTAATCAGCCTTGTTTATTGAATAAAGTAAGCGGTGTTTCACTTTCTTTTAGGTGGATATGTTTACAATGTTGAAGCTGTGAATCTTCGCGGTTTCAAAATTTTGAAGTAAACACTCAACTGCCACAGGAACAGATATGGATTCAGAAATGACCTATTATTCCATCGGTCAATGCGCTGATTAATCACGCATACACTCGACAACTGACCTTATTTAAGCATAAAAGCTCGGGGAGCGAATATTGTCTCGGTGCATAAAGAAATCAAACGTGTTGATCATCTTGGGAATGCAAGAATATAGGACCGAGGTCTTAACCATTTCATTTAGAATTGATATTTATAGATGCTGACCAATCGGAAGTGTATAATTTTACTCCCTTGACCAAATATGTCCATCTTACAGCCCTGGAAGACACTTCCAAGCCTGAACCTAATCAACACGCTTTTGTCGCCAGCAAATTCGATCAAGCAAACATGAGTTACCTCCCTTTGCATAATAACCCAACCATCGGCTCTGAATGATGGCATATGATTAGGTTGAAGCTATCTAGGCCCAATTACATTTGCACTGAGTAACGTATACTTTTCTATACAAGGGACACATGTGATGGACCTTGACGGATATAGACAGGGGGATTTATCGATCAGGTTTTCCCATATTACTTTGATTGATATGTTGGTGCAGCAACAGGGATGATGGTAAATGGATTTGATAAGATCTGATCGGATTTACCGCTGAATATATTTCGTACAGATATGAGATTTTTTCACGTAAACACATCCGACGAAATATTAAAACAGGGCTTATTGAATAAACTTATTATTTTGTTACGAAATATGTAATTTAATACTAACGCCATGTTTTATCTTTGTTAATACTGTTGGAATGTTGCACTCGGGGATGCTGTGTCTGAAAACCGGTGGCCGGAGGTTTGAGTCCGTGATACTTCCTGACTGCGTTTCAAGGTTTGTTATTACCCATTTTCAGGGTTCTCACCATAGGCTTGTGTGCGACCTGCATGACGTCGACCGTTCCCCGTATGGCTGATAGGCCAAAATACAACTGAAATACAGCTGAAAGTGGAGCTAACTGATTATAAGATAAATAATTCTGAATTTTCATTACAGTTTTAAGGGTTAGGTTTTACTGTAGCGGATTTAGTTTATTTTGATATTCAAATCCTTTACTCATGCTACAAAGGTACCCGGGTTCGATTCCCCACATGGGTACAATGTATGAAGCCCATTTCTGGTGTCCCGCGCCGTGATATTGCTGGAATATTGCTAAAACCATGCTCAAACACTACTAAAGCTTAATACCATTGAAATTTAAAGAAAAGAGCCAGTCAATAACAGACTTTTATCGGGTGTAATGACATCGAACGCATGTCGTGCCAGGACACCGTGGGGCGGTGCCAACAATAATCATTGGTGTGTCTCTCATGTATTTACAGTGTGTTCGCCATGAACCTTAAATTCGCCTTTAATCAGAAAAATACAACCTCATTATGGGCTATGTTTCATGGCAGCGAGCACGACCGCTGAGACTTTGAAATTCTGTCATCTTACTGCACAAAGCGTTAACCCGCTTGGTTAAAGTCACGAGTAAGAAGCAGTGGAAAGGTGACTCATCTCGGATGACCTTCCATCTCTACCGACGCGTTAAAAATAACAATTTGTACAGATGTTATGAGCGAGAAATTCCTCGGAAAGTCATGGAGATGATTGTGGGTGTGTTGTTTGAATGTGATCGTGTGTATCGTTAGTGTCTGTCTAAATATATATATATGTGTGTGTATGTGTGTGTGAGAGAGAGAGAGACAGTTGGAGAGAGGGAGAGAATAGAAGAGATATGGAATGAGAGAAGAATGAGTGATTGAGTGCGTCCAGAATGTTGATCTCAGCAGACTGAGATAAGAGACCTAAAATTGCCCGGAGTATATTTTCCACCCACAGCTATGAGAGATGTTGACGTTCAATAGCTACATGCGAGTGAGACTTCTATTCAAACGTTAGTGGTTCATTCACTGGGAATTCATCAATCTGTCTTTTAGATTAATCCACAAGCTGCGAGCGTGATCTATTTGCAAGCCCGCCATCATAATAAACCCCAGCCTTTGAGGCCCAGTCAGTGTGTATGTATGGCAGAATAACCCGGAATTTCAACTGCCTGGATTTTAACCAATAGGCAACACAACCACCCAATGAGATTACGCAACTATAATTCATAACTCTATCTAAATTATATTTTGTGTTCCATTCCTGTTTCATTGAAAATATAATTCTGAGTATCTCGATGGAAATTAAAATTACAGAAAATGTAGTAATGATAGGGTGAGTGAGTTTAGTGTTACGCCGCTGATAGCAATATTCCAGCATTACAGTACGGACGCCAGAAATGTGCTTCATACGTTGTTCTCATGTGGGAGATCGAACCTTTGCTTTCGGAGTGATGACCACTAGGCTACCCCTCCGCCCTAGAAAATTGAATAATAAGACTCCGACATCAATGCTCTCAGTATAGCTTATGATCTTCTGGTAATGGCTATCAGCTGTGACGTAATGATTTTGACGTTATAACAGAAAATGACTCAATCAAATTTAAAAAGTTCAAACACAAAATTAATAACGAATCAGCAAATATTCGTAACTGCAAAAATCCGAATTAACATTATATCGTCGCTGTATGGCTGAAATAATGCATATGAGACGTAAAATCTTAGCTCACCTAATAAACTTTATTTGTGTTCTGATTTCATATAGGTGGGCTCGTCTTTACATCGGTCTGCCTATCGGGAATTATTTACATTAAGATCATACAGAAAAACCAGATACAGTAATTAAAGGAAGTGAAGAGCATATCATGTTCAAGTATGTCATTGTAGATCGAACTTTGTCACTTTCAATGAAATATTCACACGATCTAATTCGTACGTCTCGTGTTAACCATATTGGGTATAATTATTAAAACATTTCTTATTAGCTATTACACAGGAAATTTGAATTGAATGTATTAACTGTATTATTGGTAAGGTGAATGACTAAACTCACTCACTCACTCAAGGTGAATATAACCCGTGAAGGTCCGAGTTAGAATGAACCTTCAGTAACCCATGCATGTGTTTTTGTGGCGTGAAACTAAACTCACTCACTCACTCAAGGTGAGAGTATGCTGAGGATGTACAAATTTTGTTTGTAAAAATATTTTTCGAGTAAAAAATGTTTTACGCCGCATGAAGCGTTATTGATCAACATCACACACTCGGCTACTGCATATAAAATAAAACACAAACTAAAATTTCAGCTCCTTAAAGAACTTGAATTCAAGTATACGTGCGTTTTTTAGGAAAATTTCTCTGATTTTAGCAGACATCCCTCATGATCATAAAAATGGTTGTGCTTCTTTTAGCTATTAGTACAAGCCTCTGTTCCGTGTACATATGACTTGTCCCTTAACAGGTTTTCATATTTTCACCTCTTCGCGAACCTATGGTATGACCAATGTTGAATTGTGTTTTGCTTTGTTTGTTTGTTGTTTAACGCCGCAATATTCCAGCTATATGGCAGTGGTGTGTAAACAATCAAGTCTGGACCAGACAATCCAGTGGCCAACAGCATGAGCAACGATGCACGCAACTGAGAAACAATGACATGCGTCAACCAAGTCAGCGAGTCTTACCACCCGATCCAGTTAGTCGCCTTTTACGACAAGCATGGGTTTCTGAAGACCAATTCAAACCCGGATCTTCACGGGTATATTTGATAGTGATTCACTTGCACATGGTACAGCCAGAATCGTACAATATACTCTGCTCTGAACATTAATGGATAAGGAAAGGGATTAATAGCTTTTACTTCTGACTCGTATACACCATCGGTATTCCTTGGATTCACAGGATGTTGGTGGCAGGAGGATTAAGGTACTTGATAGAGCATTTTAACCGTTGTACAGTCATAATTGTCTAGTTGATACTAAGTATGATTAATTGTTTATTCAATACGACTTTATTCCAACAACATTTCATAATGTCACACTCAGTTTGTTGTGCAACACGCGATAGTGACAATTCGTTACTATTTCCATGTAGGTTTTTACACTTCATCTTCTATGTTTCATCTGTGACAAATGCCAAGTGATATAATTGATTTGGAAGATACGCTGCCCCATGCAGTACCGTGATGATAGCACAAAGTTACACGTAGAACATGACTGGACTCTTGTGTTGTTGAAGGACATCAAACGACTTCAGCAAATTTTACGGATGGATGAGTCTACTCAAGACAACAAAATAAAGTATCGACTGGAGAGAAAAGTTCGTGACACTACATGTTATACTTTTCAGTGATCCTTTCTTAAAAGTTTCACAGCTATTTTCTCTTTACAACAATCTTTACACTATCTGAGGAACATTAAGCCTGGGACTTCTTAGCACTAACGGTCAACACTTGAAATGTCTGTCCATGCCAGAAGCAGATTCTACTAAATGTGAAAATGGAAGGTGCTCCTATAAATGTATCTAACAGTATCATACAAGGATCAGTTACGCTAAATGTCCCACACAGTTTCAAATTTCAGGAACCACCACAGTTTCGTCTTTCTCTCGTCTTCTCAAAGTCATTCTGTAAGCGACACGTTGCAAGAAACGTGGGTGGCAGATCACGATGAAACGTGAACTTTACGAAAGACTATAGCCACCTTTAGCATCATGTTAATTAGCTTCTGGGCCAGGTTACGCAAAGTCATCACAGTGAGTGAGTGAGTGAGTGAGTTTAGCTAAACTCCGCATCAAGCAATATTCCAGCTATATGGCGGCGGTCTGGAAATAATCGAGTCTGGACCAGACAATCTAG
>VKKT01003181.1:109471-122171 GCA_008038995.1 Haliotis laevigata | reverse complement strand
GAAACGCAACTCACCCAATTTCAACAACGAAATAATGAACAATGTAAAGTTAACTCCAATTCACGACAAAACCCTCGTAATACTGTTCAACGCGACTAACTGGTTCTAATATATGAATGTCTTGCCATATGCCTGTGTTCTCTACACATGAAGCCGGAAACTCGGTGTATATTTCGACTCTTTGATCTGCAGAATGTTTATCGCAGCACTATGAATTAGCTTGATATATTCAACGTCCCCTCTACCGCGAACACACTTCTATTAGTGACTACTGCTAACAAATACTCACTTACATTTTTCTAAATTTTCGCAGGACCTTTCCGGTCCCGTAGAAGAACAATGCGTCCATTTCGCAAAGAGCCGTTAAAAATGCCCTCGGATGTTTCGATGTAATTCCGTGCAGGATGTCGGTGGTCGACAGGATCGAGATTGTAGCGTTTAGGACATTCAGGTTCGACTTTTCAGTGTTGCATGGAGGAGTGTTAAATCTTTCTGTGTTTGAGAAAAGTTGAATTGTCTTTACAATGTTCAGGTAAATTAGTATTTCGAGGTGGGGTAAACGGATTTACGTGATATGCATTATTTAAGATCGACCAGTAATAACCTGCTTTTTCGAAGCTGCCTCTCTGAAAACCCGCAAAGATCCGATGATCATGAGTTTCAATCCCACATTTGCCTTTATCAGGATACATATTTCATACTCAGAACTCGGAATTACGGACTGCAATTTCCCAGTACATGAAAATTCTGACCATGAACCTTTCATGAGTGCTTTGTTCTTTCATCACCAAAGGAAATTATCTCACTTAGTCTCAAATATGAGAACCAGACCAGTAAAATCACTATACATCCTGTGCCACATCTTACTTAACCATACACAGGTGGACAGAAGACCACCTTCATCATGTTAGAGGAAAAGTCTCTAAATGAAATATATCTGTCAAGCATATGAAAATAGGTCCTGCATCACTAAGCTTTTATTTCACAGTGTGGTTAAGAGATTCTTAAATGTTTCCTTTCAGTTTCTTTAAATTCAGTTCCAAAGTTCCACAGCGTAACTAAGGAAATCTTGGACATTTTACTTCTCGGATATTTAAGGCTACGGATGATGTTGTATCCTCATTGTCCTCTGTAGATAATACTCCATGAGCAATACATAGTAAATCAAATCATGCCCTAGAGCAACAGCATCGTATAACCGTAAATGACAACCCATTAACCGACAAACCGTGCTGCTAGGTTTGTACTTTCTTCCATTGTGAGTGTTTGTGTTTGTCAAAGAGAGAAGGAGGCCGAATGACTTTACAAACCGTCAGTCGCACTAACAAGACAGAACGCAATTGAAATCAGGGAAGCTAATGAAGAAAGTGCATGAATTCACAGCCATTTGCAGAATGCGTAGTTATTCATACACGTGTACGTGATATTCTGCAATATTCTGGTCCATATTTAAATATCAAACGTAACATATCCTATTGCCAATCGTTTTACATATCCCTCCTTTGTTTAGATCTTTGTAACCATATCTTTTCAAGATTGTATGCATATTTATCACCTTTCTTCAAATGCTGTTTTGAAAGGGGACTGATTTAAAATCAGCTCGATGACATCTTTCATGCCATTTTAATACCAAACCTGAACGCGATGCACTGGTAAATTTCAAAAGCATTATTGATTGAAAATGTATTGCAACGTGACGTACACTGCTGACAATATTGTTCACGTGACGTTGGACCTTCGTCAATGTGGCCTTATGTCAAAGAGAGCCGTCAGTTCTACAGAGAATCCACTCGAACGTCATTACGTAGGAATATGACATCAACAGATATTTTACCCTCAGAATAATTCTACATATGCGGACAGATCAGATGCAGTCAAACTTCATTAATACTTTAAGTTACTTTGAACACATTGTCTTGACTTTTTATTGATGCAATGGCATTATGTTACGATGCTTATACAGGTAACATAAGTAAACTATTATAACTTCGCAAAAGGTTTAACTGGGTAATTTCCTGTATAAAACGACGTTTATGCACATTATTATAGACACTAGTTATAGTTATATTGGTGTGGGTGTGTGCTGAAGAAACTTCATGTGAGATGTGATACTTATATCTTATCTTAAATAGCCTATTACGTTGGAGGCGGTGTCATTACATCACAAAGACATCACTCGTTCTCGCATATATCTGTAAGAAATATCAAAGTGTAAAGGTCCTTCGTTAGGAGTGGTTAGGTAGGAAAGTGGTGTTTCAGAATTGTGCACATATCTGGATTTATGCAAAATTCAAGCGTACCTTGTCAATTATGTGAACTGTTTTGAACAATTGTGACAGGTCCTTTTCCTTTTATTATTCATTGCTGAAATTTTAATTTATTCTGACATTATTCTAAATTTCGGCCCAGTCATTCCTGTAATCGAGGCGACTTGTTAAGATAGGGGATCAAGTTAAATTCAGTTGGATTCTTGAAACTTCTGCTGCTTATAACTGGGGTAACCCGATTGTATTACATATTGTATTCATATGAAGATTTGAACTGCAACAGCGTATCCAAAAGCACTGTAGACTCAAAAGAGTCATCACATGTGGACCCCCTAGTCCAGACCGTGTTGTGTCTAGTGAAGCAGTAAGAATACCAAAGTGTTATATATATTGATAACGGTTTTGAGAAATGCTGCTTCAATTAAAGACCGTTCGTCCACAGTAATGAACGTCTACTATGTAGCAGACTAATGTCCCTCCTGATGCTCCCAGAATGACTCCACTGATCCAGCCCTGGAGCCAATCCTGGCAGTACCATGATCTTTGAATCTGGTGATCTTAATGTTCATGCAGTCATGCTGTTTAATTCAGGCAAATATAAGTGATAACAATTAAAAAATCGAAATAGTCACCATCAGCTCTCATCAACTACCCTCCTCCTCTCCCATTTCCCCCTCCTTCTCCTTTCGTCATAACCCTCACCATCCAGATCATCATGCGCCTCCTCCACCGGCACCTCCTCCAAATCATTATCAAACACCCCCCCCTCACACACACACACACACACACACACACGCTGCCAATGATATCAGTCAATGGACTGTGTATTCAAGTTTCCTCTAGAAACCGTTTTATGTAATCACAACAGATATGAGCTTGGTATCGACTTTCACATGCAAATTGGATGGAATGCATTTGTTATCATCGAAGTGGTACATTAACAATATTGGTTCAGATACATTTTTGAAACAAAAGTTGTAGCTATAAATGGACAATGGACGTTTTGGTATATGGCAATGTTCTCACCAACTGTTAGTACATTGTGCAGTGCTAGCTGTTTGTAATCAAGATATCTATATGATTTCTTCATAAAATTACAGCTGATATTTTTTCATTTGTAAACGGATATTATATCCCATTAAGCATTCAACATATTTCTTTTTGATATTATACTTGATATATGTATTTGTTTTGCTGACTGTGATATTTGATGCGATATTTCATATTTCCTGGAGAATACGATGGGGATACTAAATCATGCCAAGCCATGAAGCTTCAAGCTTGCCTTGAATGTACAGGTTCAATTAGTGTTCACGTTTCTCCAGAAACCGTTTATAATCACCTCAACTATGAACACGTGTGACTTACAAGTGCGATCAACATGTTTTATTTCATAATTTTTAAAATAAACTTGTGCATAGATGTACCCTGAAGTTCTATACATGTTGTGATTCTTTACGTTACATATTGATTATATTGAAACTGGTATCCGTTCAATCCAAACTCTCTATCAATTGTCTTCATCATTTTACTTGTCGTGAATTAGCAGTTTTTTTTTATCAAGATATCATGAACTTTAGTTTTAATAAAGATAAAATAAACTCCGCTACTCGCTCCAAGCGATTGCTACTGAGGGCATTTTTCATTTAATGTCATCAGTGGAAGAATCTTCATAGTTGTCCAGATATTCATGAAAACATTTCCAGTACATTTTACTTAATTCGATTTCATGAAGTCGAAATTTTATTCATAAATCATAGAGGCTCAAGAAAACTTTCATCTAAACCATATACGTCAGATATTTCATGCATACATGTTCTTTAGGTCCCTGCCCAAATACGTCACAACGCCATTCCACAATGGCGTATTGGACAAGAAAATGCTTATGCTCTTTCTTTAGATATGTGAACTGAAAAGTACGATATTTTTGCTCTATTTTGTTCATCTACATCTGGTTTCAGGATCATTAAAACATTGAGATCTATCATCCTTAAGCCATCTTCTTTATTTGGCTGAATGAAATTAATCCTCTTTATCTTTTAAGGTTTATTATTCCAAATTAAGTTACAATAACAAGGATTTGATAAAGGCATGCACTATTGTTAACAATGCATGTTTTATTATTATTTCAATTTAACCAATTAATGTAAAATTTCTTTCTTCTGATCGCCCACATTCGTTTCACATCTCAAAGTAAGTTTTCAGGCATTAATGAGTTAAGGCCTTCAGGGAGATTGAAGATATCCCTAGCGCACTAATTAATCTGTTTATCGAGGCACACGGCCATTTTCAAATCGTAATAATATGCTACATACAAAAACATCAGAAATATTAGCTTCAACACCATCCATCATATTAGAGAGTAACACAGTCTTGATAACCAGTTTTTGTTAACACACAATGTTACAGAATCTTCTCAGAAACAAAGAAGTACAATTATACCAATCCATTACATTATCGTGTATCAATTATTCACATAAGTCAAGACTATGTCAGCTTTGAGGCTTGATTCTTTTCTATTTAAGAATCACTTTGGTAGCAAGGATTCAGACGTCTTTTGAAGTATATGTTCTGTATTATCTACCTTTTCTAATCATATTTCCAATAATTGTAATTATAGACTTGGAGATGTCAACCAAAATGTGAACTTCTAATACACGCATCACAAAAGATTTTCCCGTACATGAAACTGACACGTTGTTTAATGACAAATTCCGATGAAATATATTGTATTACAGCATCGAAATACTCTGCCAGGTAACGAAAACCCCACGTCACTAAACTGAATACCCAGCTATGTCTATTACAGATCTGAAATACTATTACACATGACATGAAATCTAACTCACCCAATGACAACACCGAAATAAATTTGAAAGTGAAGTTAATCCTAAGCCACACAAAACCCCATAATACTGTTCAAAGAGATTCACTGGTTGTAATGTAATGTCTTGCCATATGCCTATGTTCAGTAGATATGAACACGGAACTTGGTATACGTTTCTACCAATATACGTACTCAGTAACTGACCCTTTGGTCTTCAGGTTGTGTTATCACAGCTGGATTAGTAACTTGATGTGTTCGACGTCTCCTCTTCCGCGCCCACACTAACATTAGTCCTTCTGGCTTCGTCTACAAGACTCTGAGTCCATTTCTCTACGAATCATGCTACAATGCACACGCACATGTACTAACCGTTTTTAATAATACCATCGAAATCCAAAGAAATGAGCCAGCCATTAATATACCCTTTGTATCCGGTTTAATAACATCAATTCAAAGTTATGTTTTCATTGATTTGGAACAAACGTTAGTGGTTTGTTCACTGGGAATTTATGAATCTGTCTTTTAGATTAAGCTGATAGTTGAGAGCATGACCTATGTGCCAGCCGCGCCATCATAAACCTCAGCCTTTGAGGCTCAGTCAGTGGTACTTCGGGAGAGAAGGTTTTAACCACCAGCCTACCCCGCCGTCCAATGAGAATACACAGCTACAATTTATATCTTTATGTGAACTCTATTTTGCGTTCAGTTCTGTTTGTTTAAAAGAATGATTGTGACTATCTTGATGATACTGACAAAGTACAGTCAATTTGATAAATAAATTCCGAGGATCATGATCCTCTGGTAATGGCTATTAATTGTATCATTTTGACTTGATAATACAACATGACTTTATCCAAAATTAAAAGTTAAAGCACAAAAAGAATGTGGACTCAGTCTTACCCTTCTATGCGTACAGCCTTATAAACTTTATCTCGTCGATACATTGCTGAATTAATGCTAATGCGACGTAAAATTTGAACTCAAATAACATGCATCTTATTTTTGATCTGATTTTATATACGTGGGCTCGTCTNCCCCTCACACACACACACACACACACACACACGCTGCCAATGATATCAGTCAATGGACTGTGTATTCAAGTTTCCTCTAGAAACCGTTTTATGTAATCACAACAGATATGAGCTTGGTATCGACTTTCACATGCAAATTGGATGGAATGCATTTGTTATCATCGAAGTGGTACATTAACAATATTGGTTCAGATACATTTTTGAAACAAAAGTTGTAGCTATAAATGGACAATGGACGTTTTGGTATATGGCAATGTTCTCACCAACTGTTAGTACATTGTGCAGTGCTAGCTGTTTGTAATCAAGATATCTATATGATTTCTTCATAAAATTACAGCTGATATTTTTTCATTTGTAAACGGATATTATATCCCATTAAGCATTCAACATATTTCTTTTTGATATTATACTTGATATATGTATTTGTTTTGCTGACTGTGATATTTGATGCGATATTTCATATTTCCTGGAGAATACGATGGGGATACTAAATCATGCCAAGCCATGAAGCTTCAAGCTTGCCTTGAATGTACAGGTTCAATTAGTGTTCACGTTTCTCCAGAAACCGTTTATAATCACCTCAACTATGAACACGTGTGACTTACAAGTGCGATCAACATGTTTTATTTCATAATTTTTAAAATAAACTTGTGCATAGATGTACCCTGAAGTTCTATACATGTTGTGATTCTTTACGTTACATATTGATTATATTGAAACTGGTATCCGTTCAATCCAAACTCTCTATCAATTGTCTTCATCATTTTACTTGTCGTGAATTAGCAGTTTTTTTTTATCAAGATATCATGAACTTTAGTTTTAATAAAGATAAAATAAACTCCGCTACTCGCTCCAAGCGATTGCTACTGAGGGCATTTTTCATTTAATGTCATCAGTGGAAGAATCTTCATAGTTGTCCAGATATTCATGAAAACATTTCCAGTACATTTTACTTAATTCGATTTCATGAAGTCGAAATTTTATTCATAAATCATAGAGGCTCAAGAAAACTTTCATCTAAACCATATACGTCAGATATTTCATGCATACATGTTCTTTAGGTCCCTGCCCAAATACGTCACAACGCCATTCCACAATGGCGTATTGGACAAGAAAATGCTTATGCTCTTTCTTTAGATATGTGAACTGAAAAGTACGATATTTTTGCTCTATTTTGTTCATCTACATCTGGTTTCAGGATCATTAAAACATTGAGATCTATCATCCTTAAGCCATCTTCTTTATTTGGCTGAATGAAATTAATCCTCTTTATCTTTTAAGGTTTATTATTCCAAATTAAGTTACAATAACAAGGATTTGATAAAGGCATGCACTATTGTTAACAATGCATGTTTTATTATTATTTCAATTTAACCAATTAATGTAAAATTTCTTTCTTCTGATCGCCCACATTCGTTTCACATCTCAAAGTAAGTTTTCAGGCATTAATGAGTTAAGGCCTTCAGGGAGATTGAAGATATCCCTAGCGCACTAATTAATCTGTTTATCGAGGCACACGGCCATTTTCAAATCGTAATAATATGCTACATACAAAAACATCAGAAATATTAGCTTCAACACCATCCATCATATTAGAGAGTAACACAGTCTTGATAACCAGTTTTTGTTAACACACAATGTTACAGAATCTTCTCAGAAACAAAGAAGTACAATTATACCAATCCATTACATTATCGTGTATCAATTATTCACATAAGTCAAGACTATGTCAGCTTTGAGGCTTGATTCTTTTCTATTTAAGAATCACTTTGGTAGCAAGGATTCAGACGTCTTTTGAAGTATATGTTCTGTATTATCTACCTTTTCTAATCATATTTCCAATAATTGTAATTATAGACTTGGAGATGTCAACCAAAATGTGAACTTCTAATACACGCATCACAAAAGATTTTCCCGTACATGAAACTGACACGTTGTTTAATGACAAATTCCGATGAAATATATTGTATTACAGCATCGAAATACTCTGCCAGGTAACGAAAACCCCACGTCACTAAACTGAATACCCAGCTATGTCTATTACAGATCTGAAATACTATTACACATGACATGAAATCTAACTCACCCAATGACAACACCGAAATAAATTTGAAAGTGAAGTTAATCCTAAGCCACACAAAACCCCATAATACTGTTCAAAGAGATTCACTGGTTGTAATGTAATGTCTTGCCATATGCCTATGTTCAGTAGATATGAACACGGAACTTGGTATACGTTTCTACCAATATACGTACTCAGTAACTGACCCTTTGGTCTTCAGGTTGTGTTATCACAGCTGGATTAGTAACTTGATGTGTTCGACGTCTCCTCTTCCGCGCCCACACTAACATTAGTCCTTCTGGCTTCGTCTACAAGACTCTGAGTCCATTTCTCTACGAATCATGCTACAATGCACACGCACATGTACTAACCGTTTTTAATAATACCATCGAAATCCAAAGAAATGAGCCAGCCATTAATATACCCTTTGTATCCGGTTTAATAACATCAATTCAAAGTTATGTTTTCATTGATTTGGAACAAACGTTAGTGGTTTGTTCACTGGGAATTTATGAATCTGTCTTTTAGATTAAGCTGATAGTTGAGAGCATGACCTATGTGCCAGCCGCGCCATCATAAACCTCAGCCTTTGAGGCTCAGTCAGTGGTACTTCGGGAGAGAAGGTTTTAACCACCAGCCTACCCCGCCGTCCAATGAGAATACACAGCTACAATTTATATCTTTATGTGAACTCTATTTTGCGTTCAGTTCTGTTTGTTTAAAAGAATGATTGTGACTATCTTGATGATACTGACAAAGTACAGTCAATTTGATAAATAAATTCCGAGGATCATGATCCTCTGGTAATGGCTATTAATTGTATCATTTTGACTTGATAATACAACATGACTTTATCCAAAATTAAAAGTTAAAGCACAAAAAGAATGTGGACTCAGTCTTACCCTTCTATGCGTACAGCCTTATAAACTTTATCTCGTCGATACATTGCTGAATTAATGCTAATGCGACGTAAAATTTGAACTCAAATAACATGCATCTTATTTTTGATCTGATTTTATATACGTGGGCTCGTCTATACATCGGTCAGCGCTATTGGAATATTTCTACTAACATCAAACAGATGATGACGGAGAGTTGTGGTAAAGCAAATGAAGAACCTATCCTGTACAAGAATGACACTGAGGATAGAATTTGCTACTTTCAATGAAACGTTCACACAATCCAGATTTGTACCTCTAATATATTAAACATATTGAGAATTATCATTGAAACWTTTCTTGTTAGTATCAGAAGTAAAACTTGAAATACATCCAATTACTGTGTCATTTGTAATGTGTATCACTGGTAAGAATAGGTGTTGATGTAGCGAATATTTAGGAGAAATGTTCTATGTCTGAGTATTGTTTACGCCACATTTAGCAATATTCCTGCAACATCACACACACAGCTACTGCATATAAAATAAAACACAAAACATTACATTACAAAATATGAATTTACATATACGTGTGTGTTTAAGATATAGGTTGATATTAGAATTTCTTTCTTTATTATATATTACATTTGTCTGATTTTATCAGAAAGGATTTTGTTGCTTTTATTTCATTAGTACATGCCTGTGTTCGTGATCTTTTCACTTCTTAGTTTTCACCCTTTGATATGGAGAATGATGAAGGAAGCGGGACTAATTTACTTCATTGAACATTTTTAGCGTTTTACAATCCTGATTGTCTGGTTGAAGGTATGCATGCTTAATTGTTGACGTCAACACGACTTGATTCCATTAATTTCTCATGACGTCACACATTGTGAACTTAACGTCGCAGGACGGTAAGCTGTGATGATGATGATTCTTTAGTATTTTCACATAGTTTTGACATTTCATAGTTTATTCTTCAACTGTGACGAATGCCAAATGTCACAATTGATTTGGACATTTCAATGCCTCTTTCAGCACCTTATAATTGCTTTCAGTTAGAACGTTATCTGACTCTGTGTCTTTGAAAGAAAGCAAACGACTTCAGCAACGTTTGCTCTTTGAAGAGTCAACAAACAGTCACAGCAAAGATGAGTATCGACAGGAGGGTGTTTGTTCGTGACATAACTATCGCAATTATTGGTACTTTTTCCAGCTATTTTCCCTTTACAACAAACTTTATACCATCTGAGGATAGTCACGACTGAGTATTCCTTTGCCCCGACGTTCAACATTTGTAATGTCTGTCCAAGCCAGCAGCAGATTCCACTAAATGTGAAACTGGGAAGCGTTGCTATAAATGCAAGTAACATTCTCATACAATAAAATCACGTTATTAAGATCCTTCCCTCTTCGCTAACTTTGAATTTCTGAACAGAGAAAATCCTGTACAATTAACGTAACATTTACTCAAGGCTACTGAAGTTTGTAGTCATCATCTCTATTACACAATATGCAATACATAGTAAATCAAATCATGCCCTACAGTAACAGCATCATATAGCCGTAAATGACAAGTTGTATTAACTGACGAACGTTGCTTCTAGGCTTCTACTTTCTTCCATAATGAAGTCATAAGGTTTGTTTCACCATGTTGCCGTTGGTCAAAAAGAAGGGGGTAGAACTGATTCCTTACCGTCAGTGTCGCGGAAACGTTTAAGGACGAACACTAAAACACACAGTTGAAATTAGGGAAACTAAGACACTGCACATATAAAAACATTGGGATAATTACAGTAGTGTAAACTTCACAGCCATGACCTCAGCAGGTGTTCGAAACATTTGTATTTGATCGGATTAGCATACAAACCCTGGCGCATCTTAATGCCGTCCCAATACATAGGCATGAAAATAGATTGCATGACATACCAAATACATGAGTTTATATTATGAAATATTTAATACAAATTTAATACTGTCAGTTAAGAAGAAATGTGATCATTCGATTTCAAGGTGACAAGTAAAATACTGTAGTACAAGGCTGGTCAATTACATCTACCGGGTGCTAATGTGAATAAGCAGTTGTGCATTTACTTGCACGTTACAATTTGAAAGCATGCCATTAACATGTCATATTTTACACTGTGACCGTTCTGTTAATTGATGTGAAAAATTCCGACCTACTTTCCTTTATTTTGTCCTCGAAATCATGGTAATTTCTTTTTTTGGACACTTTTCAATTGACTCCAATCATTTGTCCTCGAAATGCTGTTTGAAAAGGGGTCGAGTTAAAATAAGTTGTAACGCGATGACGGTTACCACACATTGTAAAATATCACATTGCTTGAAACCGGTATGCAGACATATCTACACTAAAACATGTCGTTATTGTACAATAAAGAAGTTGATAATCCATAAAGACTTGCCGTTCCTATTACTTACAACTTCTAGAATGCCTCTCAAACAGTTCACTGTAAAATAGGATACATATCGTAATTTTGATGCTTTATTGATTATGACCTTGTAAGTGAAAATGACGTCAGTTACTTTAGTTGATCAGGTTTATTTGCAAATTTGGATATGTTCGCCTTTATATATCAATATAATTCCCAGAAACGTGTTAATACCTTCAGTTCAACACTTTTATTCACTTGGCAATGTGACAGAATAATTGAAATAACTCGATAGATACGAGGTACTTTAAATACAATGCAACCTGTCAATACAGACCTTTGATTACCAGGCAAATAGCCGGACAACAAAATGGCTGGATTAACTGGGGATATTTTTGGGTGGTGCAACTGTAATCTGTAGGAAGGCTGTCGGGAATAACCTGGTCCAGACTAACGAAGTTTAGATACACAGACAACAACACTAATATCCACTAAGTATGCCCTTCCTGATGTTACTCATACACATGTAAGATATCTATCCCATAAGGGATATCTCATCTAATGTATATTTTATACGTGTAAATATTTTATATATGTTATACTTGTATGAGGTGAGACTGTAATAAAACATGTCTGTCTGTCTGTCTAACAGCGATCGCGAGGGAAAGCTTACTTCTGCTATCATCTTGATTGATTCGGTAAAAACATCCCGATGACTTTTGCCATTGAAACTCTTAACTAATGTTAAATACATCACGAAACCATGTATCTGATAATCAACGCCATCTGACAAGGGATTGAAATGGTACATTCTCGGCTATATATTTTAATTCAGTCGAAGAACATTAAAGGTTACAAAGACAAGGGAACACCGATTCAACATTCTCTATCGCTGAGACGACTTAACCAAAGATGAGTCATCATTAGCACCATTTGCTGAGTGCTTCACGATGTCCAAAACTATGGACAAATCAGATATATTATAACAAGAGCCTGTTGAGATTAATAACACTAGGGTATTAACATTAAAGTAATCTATATACTCGTGATCGGCTAACACCGATGGTCCGATTTGTGTGGTTAGGAGGGTAATCCTTGCATAATTTAACACAGTACTGATTTGTCAGCCGTGGATAACAGAACTTGAAACCAGAAATATCGGAATGACATTGGATGTGTATTTAGAGTGAGTGAGTGAGTTAAGTTTTACGCCGCACTCAGTAATATTTCAGCTATATGG
>VKKT01003181.1:84202-104329 GCA_008038995.1 Haliotis laevigata | reverse complement strand
GGAACTGGACAATAGATTCATGCAGGCAGAGACTTGTGATTGAGAAAACAGGTTTTGTCGCTTTTAATCACTTGCTCAAATCAGATTGTCTTACTTTCGCAATCAGATAGCACACTGACTGATCCGAATATAATGTGTTGAATATGATTTTCGTGCTTGATTTAACACAGAATTGATTTGTCATCTGAGGAATCGCCGAAGATGGGTTATGATTCATAAGTCTGATATTTCTTCCCAAGTTTGATAAGGTCATCATCGTCCGAGAAGGTAACTCTATACTGACGTCTCATTTTCTCGTGGATAATGGGTCTAGTGTTGGAATTGAACTTGTGTTGGAATTGAACTTGTGTTTGTCGTTATGGCGACAAACGGGTGGTCAGACTTGCTGGCTGAGTTGATGCATGTCATCGCATCGCATCGCAACATATCGGTGCTCATGATGTCAGTCCCCTGGAGTGACCGAGTGTATCGTTAACAAACAAACTAACAAACCAAAAGATACATCATGGGGTCATCAGATGAAGAAATCATGATTGTATGGTTGAATTTTTGTATAATCGACTGGTGATGATCAATTCTCAAGGAATACGAGAAGGGATTAGATTTGGTCTGCAATATGAGAGCTGTCCCATTACCGGGATAGATGATCATAATGACTGGAAAGTTGAAATTTGCCGCAATCCTAATTATTCTGTCCAGGCCAGGAAGACGTATGGTCCTAAATAGGAGCAGAGATCGGAGTATCATTCTATATAATAAGTCAGAAAACAATTTGTAACAACTAAATAGTGAGATATCACAAAACGGTTAGATGATTTGGAGCAATTCTACTCCAAGAGATGGTTTTTGTTTTCTAAACATCATTCTTGGAAGACATAAAAAGTGTCGTGTTTCTTTTAACTCTGTCGTTGTACTGGCGATTATGCTATAAATAGAGCTTGAAAAATGAACATACTTTTTACCACAATCACATGTATAAGCAAGACACAGGTGGCATTTGTGTCAAGCGGTTTAGTTCTGCAGTGTCTGACACTTGCCACACATAAGTACGCACTTGTTGAGTTTCGGTCCTCCCCCACGCTGAAAAACATGGTATATACAATGTGTGTTTAGCTATGCCACCACGAAACAACCTGTCCCTTATAGAAATATACCAAGCATTAACACGTCTAAATAATATTTCTCATCCATTTTGTGACATTATTTCAAAATCATATCATGATCAAAGACAAATTGTCTTTTGAGGGTTCTTCCCACCTGCCGTGTTGCAGGCAGGTTTTTATCAAATGTGTATCTATAATTTTCCATTAATGATGCAGGGTTCTTTTTTGTGGTCGTTATATAAATAAAGCCAGCCGTCTTCATACTGCATTACAGAAACTTCTCTAACGATCAAGCTTGCTATGTTTATAACCAGGCGGGATAGGTGTAATAACATCATGGTATCATGGCTTGACGTGGTCGGGGAACTTACTGTGATGTCTTCTGAACAGTATCGTCACATGATTTATTTCTTGCATGAATTAAATCTTTAACAAATGAGAGACCCGACCAGTACATGGACTTTTGAGTCCTACATATCGCTGTAATGGACCAATTCACTGCTTCTTTAAAAACACACACAATCTGCTTGACCTTCGGACTTTATGGTTCTGCTACCACTGGGACCTCTGTCAAATACAACAACAGTTCCGATATCCGATACCACGTGTGATGAATTCCCGGATGTCCGCCTCTGAATGCCACACTTGGAAGGAAATGGCCACAGATTAAACCGATTTCAGACTTCCATAAAACGACGGCAGCGAAAACTTAGGTAAGTCCTTTGATTCGAGATCAAAGGTACCATGAGAATACATCACATGAAAAAAGAGAGACAAAGTCAGGGATTTGTACGCCTGACACAGGTTCCGTTCTACAGAACACCTTACAGCTACGCGCATGGGACATAAAAGAAATTCGCGGTCAGTCCTAATTACGTTCAGTCTGTTTGAACCTCCAGTCATTTACCATTAGGTGACATTTCCTTTCACTCATATGCAAGGTTTAGGTATCCACCGATTTAGGCTGAGCAATGAAATATGGCATCGAAGAATATATTTTACACTTATATATATCCATGTACCTGTGACAATAGAATGAAATTTAGACTAGATGGCTTTCAGTTATGATAACACATATTCTATTCTTCTATTTATAAATGAATATCAGATGATGTTAAATATTTTCTGACACCGACTCTAAATTTAATGTCTGTTAGAATCCGTTAATTATAACATGTGAATACATGTACCGTACTTGTACTGCTGGTGCTACTATTGGAACAGCCATCGGTGGATTTCTGTGACGTGAAAACATGCGTTTTCAAAGTTCGCGCTGATTGTTTGATTAGAGCATTGCACATTTTCAGGAACTCAAGTGACTTACTCCTGCCCGCGGATGAATCGTACGTCTGATCGCCTTTCGTTTTGCCAGATTGCAAAGTATACTGTCAACAGTTCTATAAGTAAGGACGTGGACCTCGTTATTGGTGGACATATGACCGTTAACATGGAGAAGGACGCTCCATTTGTCTACGTATGATTTAGGGGGTACGTGTTCCTATTTGGTAACCAATAACGAATTCCTGTGAAATACACTTTATGAGTCTGTTTTGTTGGAAGCTGAGGAATCTGTAGTTGTAAATGTGTCTCTGCAAATGTCCTTTTAATGATTCGATATAGCCTTCTCGCTACATTGATCCACGAGCTGTCCGATCGTATTTCCCAAATATATTCCTAACGCAAATCTGCATCGCATTTCACATGTTCTCTTCCGGTTCAAATCTGCATCTCTCTAAAAGTTCCACCGTTTCGAAGCGACTGACCCGTGAAGATCCGGGTTAGAATTGATCTTCAGTAACCCATTTATGTCGTAAGAGGCGTGTAACGGGATCGGGGGGTCAGGCTCGCTGACTTGGTTGACACAATCATGTCATCGTTTCCCAATTGCGTAGATCGATGCTCATGCTGTTGATCACTGGTTTGTCTGGTCCAGATTCGATTATTTACAGACTGCTGCCATATAGCTGTAATATTGCTGAGGGTGGCGTAAAACTAAACCCACTCACTCCAAGTGACGAATTGGGATGTTTCTTCCTGCGTCATTGCGTCTCCGTATGGGTTTGCTGTTGTGCAATCACAAAGATCTCACAAATATAACAATACGTAAAGGTAAAGGTGAACGCAAATTCCCTGCATTTTAATAAGCTCACTAGTCACATTTTGGGTTGCATTTTCACGATTGAAATGTACATTTTGCCTTAGCATTCTCGTATTACTGAGCGTAAAATTAAAGCTATATTAAAGCTTCAGTGCACACTGGGTATGTTAACAATCGTTAGGCAACTTGTGTTGAGTTTGATCTGTCCCATTCTTCGTCTTTGATCCCTCAATGCTTTGGCTGTCTATATCCAATAGTTCGGCTTTTATGTGGCTGGGTCACTGAATATATCCACACTCCACCACAATGATGATGAACCATAATGAGAGACTCGAACCCTATATTCGAGGTGTTTATGATTCTTGGTTTGTACACTTGTAGATATCAACCAAAGTGCGATCTAGCACACGCATCATCAGGTTTTCTCCCTACATACAACAATCGTAATGTGACTGGCATTCGGATGAAAGCAACGTGACATTTATTATATTGCAACACTCAAATACTTTCCCAAGTGATGGAAAACCAGCTCATTGAATTGAAACTCTGAAAACTGTTCAAAAAGACGTCAAAATCAACTCACTCAAATACAACACAGAAATACTACGAGGTTTACCATACTGTCTGAATTACACCTCTGAAATACTTTTCAGAATAACATGCAACCCATCTTGCCAAATTAAAACACATAAATAAAGGAACTAACCGGGTGTAACAGAAGAATGTCTGGAACGTATGTCTGCGTTCAGTACATTTCAAACTGGGAACTCTGTAAACGTTTCCACTTATATACACGCTCAGTAACTGACCCACTGATCTGTAGGTTGATTATTGCAGCAGAATGTATTTATTCGATATATTCAACATCTACTCTTCCGCGTCCAACCTAACGTTAGTCCTTTGGTTTTCTACAAGACTGGTCACATATACTCAAGTCAATTTTGCTGAATTTTCGGGTAACTTTTACAGTACCATATTGCTGGATTATTGCTGAGTGTGGCGTAAAACTCAACTCACTCACTCCAAAGCACGACAAGATGCGAGTCATGACATATGGCCTGTGTTGTTTCAAGTGAAACAGTTTGAAAAACAAAATGTCAGGATTAATGATTAACAGTTTTTAGAAATGTCACGTGAATGCTTTAGGAAACAACGGTGTCCACAATAACGAATTTCTGAGAGGCAGTCAAGAGGGTTAAGATCCCCGATTATGTCCTTCCTCATACTCCACTGACCCACTCCCGGGACCATCCCTTTGATGGTGTGGTCATCTTTATGTTGTTTAATACCGCATTGTTTAATTCAGAAAATTGAATGATACAAATTTGACATCTCCATCAGCCATCATCAATCATCCTTCTCCTCCCTATCATCATCTTCACGTTCCTCACGTTCCTCACCATCCAGTCCAGGATGGGCCTCATCCATCTCCTCCCTATCATCATCCTCAAGTTCCTCACCATCCAGTCCAGGATGGGCCTCATCCATCTCCTCCCCTGCATCACCATCAACATCCCTCTCTTTATAGTCCTCATCTTCATGTCCATCCTCTTCCTGATTATCATCATCACATCACAACTATCTTAGTTCTCTTGACTCAACCCAAATGAATTGAAATGTTTCAAACCATAGGAAACAACGACATGATAAAATGCAATCTGACTCATCCCTTTCGCTGTGTGTTGAATGCCTCACAGCGTCCTAGCCTAACTATACTAGATCAGATACAATTATGACACTATGAAACCGATTTGACTCAGAGCCATAAGAGGCTATCAACTACAGAAATAAAAGTTTAATACGTTCATCTTTCGCTAACACATGCTATAAAAGTCATTTATTACTGATTCATGAACACCTTTTCACTATCTACTCGGAACTGGACAATAGATTCATGCAGGCAGAGACTTGTGATTGAGAAAACAGGTTTTGTCGCTTTTAATCACTTGCTCAAATCAGATTGTCTTACTTTCGCAATCAGATAGCACACTGACTGATCCGAATATAATGTGTTGAATATGATTTTCGTGCTTGATTTAACACAGAATTGATTTGTCATCTGAGGAATCGCCGAAGATGGGTTATGATTCATAAGTCTGATATTTCTTCCCAAGTTTGATAAGGTCATCATCGTCCGAGAAGGTAACTCTATACTGACGTCTTATTTTCTCGTGGATAATGGGTCTAGTGTTGGAATTGAACTTGTGTTTGTCGTTGTTGGCGACAAACGGGTGGTCAGACTTGCTGGCTGAGTTGATTAATGTCATCGCATCGCAACTGGGAATATCGGTGCTCATGGTGTCAGTCCCCTGGAGTGACCGAGTGTATCGTTAAAAAACAAACAAACAAACCAAATGATACATCATGGAGGTCATCAGATGAAGAAATCATGATTGTATGGTTGAATGTTTGTTTATCGACGGGTGATGTTCAATTCTCAAGGAATACGGGAAGGAATTAGATTTGGTCTGCAATATGAGAGCTGTCCCATTACCGKGATAGATGATCATAATGACTGGAAAGTTGAACTTCGCCGCAATCTTCATTATTCTGTCCACGCCAGGAAGACGTGTGGTCCTAAATAGGAGCAGAGATCGGAGTATAATTCTAAATAATAAGTCAGAAAACAATGTGTAACTAAAAAGTCAGATATCACAAAACGGTTAGATTATTTGGAACAATTCTACTCCAAGATATGTTTTTGTTGCGTTTCTTTTAAATCCGTCGTTGTACTGGCGATTATGCTATAAACAGAGTTTGAAAAGTGAACATACTTTTTACCACAATCACATGTATAAGCAAGACACAGATGACATTTGTGTCAAGTGGTTTAGTTCCGCAGTGTCTGACACTTGCCACCCATACGTACGCACTTGATGAGTTTCGGTCCTCCCCAACACTGAAAAACATGGTATATACAGTGTGTCCTTAGCTATGCCACAACGAAACAATCTGTCCCTTATAGAAATATACCAGGCAATACCTAAATACTATTTCTCATCCATTTTGTGACATTATTTCAAAATCATATCATGATCAAAGACAAACTCTCTTTTGAGGGTTCTTCCCACCTGCCGTTTTGCAGGCAAGTTGTTATCAAATGTGTATCTATAAATGTACATTTCTGATGCAGGGTTCTTTTTTGTGGTTATTATAAAAATGAAGCCAGCCGTCTTCATGCTGCATCACAGAAACTTATCTAACGAT
The DNA here is from genome assembly GCA_008038995.1 of Haliotis laevigata. Taxonomy (NCBI): domain Eukaryota; kingdom Metazoa; phylum Mollusca; class Gastropoda; order Lepetellida; family Haliotidae; genus Haliotis; species Haliotis laevigata. Next base: position 97,921 of record VKKT01003181.1, on the reverse strand, counting down.
CAAGCTTGTTATGTTTATAACCAGGCGGGATAGGTGTAATAACATTCCCTGTTAACAACTAATGATTACTGAAATCATGGTTTATACATGTAACGACTGTTTAAGTTTCAAAACAAATATTCACGTCCCAAAAGGATTTTTGGTGTAGCTTCTTGTTAAAATGCAACAATTCATCAGGCCTATGGCATCAGTATCATGGCTTGACGTGGTCGGGGAACTGACTGTGACGTCTTTTCAACAGTATGTTCACATGAAATATTCCTTGCATGAATTTGTCAACCGTTAACAAATGAGAGATCCGACAGTACATGGAGTCGGAGTCGATGTCATGCAACATATCGCTCTAATGTACCAGTTCACTTCTTCTTTAAAAAAAACAATCTGCTTGACCTTCGGACTTTATGGTTCTACTACCACTGGGACCTCTGTCAAATAAAACAACAGTTCCGATATCCGATACCACGTGTGATGAATTCCCGGATGTCCGCCTCTGAATGCCACACTTGGAAGGAAATGGCCACAGATTAGACCGATTTCAGATTTCCATAAAACGACGGCAGCGAAGACTTAGGTAAGTCCTTTGATTCAAGATCAAAGGTACCATGAGAATACATCACATGAAAAAAGTGAGACAAAGTCAGGGATTTGTACGCCTGACACAGGTTCCGTTCTACAGAACACCTTACAGCAACGTCCATGGAACATAAAAGAAATTCGCGGTCAGTTCTAATTACGTTCAGTCTGTTTGAACCTCCACAGTCATTTACCATTAGGCGACATTTCCTTTCACTCATATGCAAGGTTTAGGTATCCGCCGATTTGGCTGAGCAATGAAAAATGGCATCGAAGAACATATTTCATAATCTCCTTCATACACATGTACGGGTGACAATAGAACAGCAACATCATGGGTAAATAAAATGAAAACAAACTTGAATATTCTGAAATTTAGAACAGACATGTCTGAAACGCATTTGAAAGCACATCAACTGTTAAACGCCTTTCAGTTATTATAACACTCATTCTATTCTTCTATTTATAAATGAACATTGGATGATTATTTTCTGACACCGACTTTAAATGTAATATCTGATCAAATCCGTTAATTTACACATGTGAATACCTGTACTGTACTTGTACGTTGTACTGCTGATACTACTATTGGAACAGCTATGGGTGGATTTCTGAGACATGAATACATGCGTATTCTTTAATTGCACATTTTCAGCCAATCAAGTGACTTAATCATACACGCGGTTGAAATTTACTTCCGCCCGCCTTTCGTGGTATTTCTTGCCAGATTGCAACTGTCAATAGTTTTTTAGGTAGGGGTCATGTTTTACTTTTGGTGTCTTTTAGGTTATTAAAATGTGATTCCTCTCGATCTACGCCGACATAATGTGTCTGAAAATAAGCCTTTAATAAGCAAATCAAACTAGATATATGTGTATTTCTCTACGTATTATTTAGAGGTAACGTGTTTCTATTTAGTAACCAATAACGAGTTCCTGTGACAGACATTTTACGAGTCTGTTTTGTTGGAAGCTGGGGAGTCTGTAGTTGTAACTGTGTCTCTGCAAATGTCCGTTTTAGCGATTTGATATTGACTTCTCGCTTCACAGAGCTACGGGTTGCCCCATTGTGTGTCCCATATACATTCCCGACGTATATCTGCATCGCATTTCACAATTTCTATTCCGGTTCAGTTCAGCAACTCTCTAAGAGTTCCAACGTTCCCATGGCGATGTTTTTCCCTGCTTCAATGCGTCTCCATATGGGTTTGCTGTTGTGCAATCAAAGGGATAAGAAGATATAAAGGTACACGTGACCACACATTCCCTGCATTATAATCACTCACTAAAGTACTGTCGGAAATCGAAAAAACACGTTTTTTTCACATTTATCTCCACAATTTATGTTGTTAACATGTGAAAGTGGGAAATATCTGTTAAACTAAGTCCCACCTAACTACAGTCTCAGTGGTATGGACATAGGAAACGTCAAAAAATTACTTTACTGAGAAAAGATTAGTGCCGAAATGAACAAGGAGCGTTGGACTTTTTAAAGTCCAACGCGACTTATTTGGAACAGACCGTGGCTTTATGCAAATTAGTGTGCGATGGTATTGTATTAAAAAGGACACTTTTTAAATGCCCATTTAGCGTCATTATAAACGATAGGTGGCGTAAAAAATAATGACTTTAATGCTGAAACTATTAAGGATGCATCTACCATGGAGTCTCACTGTCACTATAAAAACAAACAGGTAAGAGGAGTCGTCTCAACAGCAAAACCAGGATGGGTGACGCAGACGGTGGTTGGGGTCGGGCGAGGGGGTAGCGATTTCAGCTAAGACATGATAATGACTATGGGGAATTAAGCTGGGGTAGTAAACGGTATGTCATAACAAGTTACAAATAATATCCAGTCCTGTCGATCTGGACATGCCTTTCTGGATATCCTATTACGCATCCCACTGAACGCCCACTAAGGCCGATATGGGTTATTTCGACATGTGCTGTTTGCAGTTGTGTAAATTTTAAGGATACAGAGTAAAAGCTTAAAAACATTTTTTTTTCTATTTCCGACACGACTTAAGTCGTTGTGCATGAGCGTCGGACACGTTTTGGGTTGCATTTTAGAGCATTTGCTCGATTCAAATCAACATTTTGCCTAAGCATTCCTGTATTACTTAGTGTAAAATTATCAGCTAAACTAAAGCTTCAGTTACATCGGATACCAAACCATAGGTATATTGTGTCGAGCTGTGATCTGTCGAATTGGTCCTCTCGTAAGCTGTGGTCATCGTGTTTCGGTTGTATCAAACCCTGGATAACTCGAATCATTTATGTAGGTTCCTTCAGCTTCGACTTATACATTTCTAAGATAGAAAGCATTTAGTTAAAATGAATATTTACACAGTTGTAACATTTTACTTGCGCTTCAAGTGGATCCGATTCCGCACGCGGACCTACGATTGTGGGTTTGTGAATCCCAACTTCGTCCTTGTTCCTTGGCTTGCTAGCATCGTACCCCGGGTAGATGTCTAGTACCTTCATCAGTACCTATCTATCATCAACATCAGTCCCTCAGACATATGACTGAAACCATTTTGCATAACATCATCGTATAGTTCGTTAACGAAAAATGAGATCAAAATCGGACTTACAATGCATGCTTGTCGTAGTCCCATAGGGCAGTCAAAATAAGCTTTCACCGGTCTATTAACAACAAATAATGAATCCACCCTACATAATGTAGCTCTCTGTGTTAAATATGCATTTATTCGTCGTAACGAGCACTTACAATTAACAATGCCCTTATGTACATCCCTACAGCATGTATTGCAGCTCTGTATGTAACTCTCTTGTATAAGGGTCGGTGGCCTAAAATACAATAAGAGATTGTCATTGTCATTGACTGAAACACTTCAAACAAAACTCACTCATTCACTGGAATAAATCATATTCAAACCATTAGTTTCTCGCCCAACTATATCTAACTCTATTACCAGACCTTATACCCATACCAACATACGCTCTGTCATTATAACGCATTACCGCCTTCCTTCAGCACGTCAAACATGTGTTAATCATGGCCTAGCGTAACAATATCCAGTTGATTAAATCCAAATGCTTTTCGGCCTAAAATATTAGCAGGGGGTAAGCAAATGTCATCGTGGGCAAACACTCTCTTGTTCTATTCTGTTGTAACTGACAGGAGTAGTGGGCCACGAAATGTATTTACTCGGGTAAGTAGGCAGAAAACATAGAATTGTATGGGGCTTAAAGACCTCGTAATTTCTTAATCTCTTAATGGATGGAAATGTGTAAATATTTGCATAGCAGATTTTGTATTACTGACGCGGGTTTTGAAAGACCTCGAGGGAAACAGATTTTCTTTGCACGGCGTGATTTTGAGATTATTAATATATGTTAAGGGTGATGGATGATGTTGGTGCTACTTTGTTTTATATTGTGACGTACGTCACGAAGTGTCACTTTAATAGCCAGAGTGAATGTCAACAGTATATGCCGCTTTTAAAAACAATTAAGATATGTACATGTAGAGTAAACCCAACCAACTGTGAGTGAGTGAATTGGGTTCATCGCCGCCCTGAACAATTTCCATATTTGTGTGCTGTTTAAACCCGCATTTAGCAATCTCCAGCTATATTGTGTTGGCCTGTAAATAATCGATTCTGGACCAGGCAGTTCATTGATGAACATCATGAGCATCGATGTAGGCAATTGGGATACAATGACATGTGTCAACCAAGACAGCGAGCCTGACCACCTGATCCCGTTAGCCGCCTCTTACGGAAAGTATGGGTTGCTGAAGATCAATTCTAACCCGGGCATTTTCGAGTTATATAATTACGACATGTAAGTTTAATGTGGGAGGTTACCTGCTGTCTTACACGTTCTCCACTTTGGTGAAACCCTGAAAATAGATGCGGTGCTGTTCGTATGAATCGGGATTCGAATCCACTAAAATGTAAAACAGATCACTGTCTGCAGTAGTTAGCATTGACATAACCATGTCGCTTTAATTGAATGGACACAAATATCGCTGTGCAAATTTAAAGAGATGCCGTAAACATATTAGCATGATCACCATTTCACAAGTGAAATAAACAAATGCAGCAGCGAGGGCCGTTGTCACCTTCACACAGTGACCACTGAATCGTCTCTTACGATAACCATGGGTTGCTGAAGACAATTCCAGCCTGAATTCTTCACGGATTATTTCCTTAAACTATTTAGCATTACGGAGATACCCGTGAAGATCCGGGTTAGAATATTGATCTTCAGTAACCGATGCTTGTCGTAAGAGGCGACTAACGGGATCGGGTGATCAGGCTCACTGGCTTGGTTTACACATGTAATCGGTTCCCAGTTGCGCAGATCGATGCTCATGATGTTGATCACTGGATTGTCTGGTCCAGACTCGGTTATTTACAGACCACCGCCATATAGCTGGACTATTGCCGGCGGAAAACTGCGGCGGAAAACTAAACTCATTCACTCATTTTGGAGGTATTCATAAAGGTTCAGTTCTTTGAAGCAAAACCAGGAATTCAGTCCGATTTGGTATTTTGTTCACTCAACCAAGATACAATTGTTCATACGCCAGTGTAATATAGCTGGGATAATGCTGTTATAAGAAACTACACTCACCAAACACTGGCAACGGTCGTATAACCATTGCCCATCTATCACGGTATTGGGACAACGATCGAGATACAATATAACGCCTTGATGCCAAAGGCCAGTACAGATCACTGTCAGGTTGTACGCTATGGTCAGATTATGCAAGGATTCAAGCCCGCTATGTCTCCCATGATTGACCTATGTAATCTCTGTGTCTATGTGTACTAAACCAGTCCGGCCTTTCATTTAGAAATCAATATGCGCCATCTATTCACAGAACAGAAGGCTGACAGGGTCCCAGTGCAACATTCAAAGCCTATGTAAAAGGATTAAACGGTTGCTCCCATGAAATAAATGATTTATGTTTTATCAAAGTTTCGGACCCAGTCGTGCCTGCTATTGACAAAGGGGTTGGGAGCGATTGATCATTCACGAATGCAGCTATTGCTGAGGGTATTCTGTGGCTACATTGAGATGAGGAGGGATGCTTTTCAACTTTCAGCTGCTTTAACTACGTATACTGTATTTACTATTGCGATCACTCATTTCTCAACTCTCAGATGTGGATATCAATAATACTGTCATGATTTATCATTCTGATCAATCATTTCTCAACGGTATCTCTTACTTTAGTTATGACTGATTGACTGACTGAGTATGGTTTTACGCCGATTTTAGCAATATTCCAGCAACATCACGGCGGGGGACACCAGAAATGGGCTTCACACATTGTACCCATGTGGGGAATCGATCCCGGGTCTTTGGTGTGACGAGCCAACGCTTTAACCACTAGGCTACCCCACCGCCCCACTTTAGTTATGATAACTCATCTCTGTGCTACTATACTTATAGTTGTAATTATGATAACTACTTTAACACTTTCAAATCTCTGATGTTACCATACCTTTTAAATTTATAATTGTGATAACACTTAAACTTTCACGTGTCGAATGTCACCGTGTCGTTTACATTTACCGTTATGATAACTCGTTTGAAAACTTTCAGGTCCACAATGTAACCGTATTTTACACACGTATCATTATAACACTATTTAAATTCAAGACTCTAATGTAACCATACCTTTTTACATTTATAATTTTCTTTTTGATAATAATATCAACTCTTTTTATCAACTTTCAACTATGTGATTTAGCCATTTATTCTAAATTTGTCTTTATTGTGCCTTTTTAAAATATCAGAGCCAAGTGAAACAGACCATCTGTACAAGTTTGTCTAGGTCTGTGAATAGTCATGTCCACAAAGCTTGGATGACGCCAATTGTCAATAGTCTACAGTGAACAGGGGTGAACATTGTGTATTTGAAGGTTGCCGTCGGTTGGACATAGGATGCCCTGTGGAGACAGCTAACACCATCACCATGTGGTAGGAAATAATCAGAGGTATATAATAATAAATAATAATAGCTCTAAATTTGATTTAAGAACCGAACGCGTAGAATGAGGTTTTAAATAAAACAATTAGAGCTATTATAATTTCGCTATATACCTCTGATTTTCCAACGCAGTACGTTTATCTCCATTCCACCATAACCATAAGATTTAAGAAAATACACGCTGTGTTTGAAAATCAGAGGTATGTAACGTGATTAGATACCTCTGAATGACTTTGATAAACCAATCACAATCCAGTATTTACTGAAGTCATGGTATAATGATTCACAAACCTGTGTTTTTACAGTAATTTAATGGTGTGCTAAGACATTTAATCAAAATTCAAACTTTTGTTATTGTATTGTTTTTTCCTATCACACAATATTTTCAGGGACATATAACGACTTTTCTGAAACTATAATCATCTCAAGGGGAAATGCCCTTGTTGTACCTTATCATTTAACCCAGTTTCCTTACTGTGTAGTTTAACGCTGTACTTAGCACGAGCCCGGCTATTTGTCTCGCAAGATAAGCCGTTGATTGGTATCAGAGAGACCGCCGTTGAAGTAGAACCACTCGCAGCCAACCATGACGTTGAGCCACAGCACCCCACCAATTTATCGCCTCTTTCGACCACCCTTGTAGAAGGGGTCCCGCTTGAAAATGTATTCTATTCCAAGCCTCACTAGTGACCTGGTACGCTGACTCGCTGATTTCGATTTGAAATAAATACACGAAACTACGGTTATAACGAACTCAAAGGGACCCCTAAGTTTAGTTCGTTATAACCGTAGCTCGTTATATACAATATAAGATAAATGATATACAATATACAAATGATGGGGACCAGGAAGGAAAGTTCGTTATATCAATCATTTCGTAATAAGCAGGTTCGATATAAGCATAGTTTACCGTATATATAGCAGCATTACGCATCATGAAGTGTTTGCCAAATATATTTTAGATAGCATATCTTCATCATTGCTGAATCATAGGATGTGTGTTAACGTTTGTGTAATATATCATGTCGCTGAACCCGTGAAGATCCGGGTTAAAATTGATCTTCAGTAACCCATGCTTGTCGTAAGAGAAGGCGAATGGGATCGGGTGGTCAAGCTCCCTGACTTGGTTGACATATATCATCGTAACCCACTCTCGTAGATCGCTGCTCATACTGTTGTAACTCACTCATGTCACTGACGAGTAATACAACTGAATGGAAATATGAATACACAGTGCCATTTAGTAAAGTACAGATTGCAGTAATTTTGTTGAGTCCCATTCAGGATTCGAACCCACACCCTCAGAGTCAGGCACCTAATTGCCATCACACAAAGTCAGCCGCCCATCCCTCTCAGCCATTCACTGTTGTTCTGCATGCACAATATGTTAATGACCATAGAAAGTCTGAAGCCATATCATGGTTTCTTTCATGTTTTATTACCTCAAGCTTCAACTTGTTTCAACCAAATATTTCAACTGACAATTATATTCAAGGAAAGCATATCACAAACGTTCAAAACGCTTGAACTATTTTGGTATTTTTATGTATTCGTAGATAACATAATACATTTGTTCTGAAGATCGCCCCTTTAGTTCCTCGACACGGCTGGTCACATTATCAAGTTGAAGTGTGTTTCTACCATGCCTTCAGTAAATACTGGATTGTGGTTAATCAAAGCCATTCAGAGGTATGTAACCACGTTATATACCTCTGATTTTCCAATACAGTATGTATTTTGTTTAATCTTAATAACACGGCTATGGTAGAATGGAGATAAAATTATAATAGCTTTAAATTTTGTATTTACAACCTCACGCTACACGTAGGGTTTATAATTCAAATTTAGAGCTATTATAATTTCGTTATAAACCTAATTTTCCAACACAGTATGTTTATCTCCTAAGTGGACATCTGCACAAGTTAACTTCCTTAATAATAATATGATATGATGTGAATTTGTGATATGATGAGAATATCATTGTGATCGGGAAATGACAAATAACAGAGTAACTAAATAACTTACAAATAACAGAAATAAATTCTTTTTGTCCTTCAACTACTTTAACTAGAAGAGTCCACTTTTAGATCATAGGGGTGCCACTCGTTTACCATTGCGCAATCAACAGTCAACGGACGATGAAATGTTGTTTTAAGACTGTAGGCGAATTGAGATGTAGGCGAACTGAGAACATACCTCCACAACACAATATTAAATAACAACCAAACATCACATTCGGGGGAAAATGCACAAACGGCGTTGTCCATACGCGTACATCGATATGCAGATGTGACAGGTGGTGATCTTCACAGAGGGGTCTTTCAATATTGATCAGATTTCCTCGTCACGGTCAAACAACCCCTTTTAAGGAATGACACGGGTTTGTAATATTAGAGACAAATTAAATATAGCAAAGTCCTATTTATTGACAAATTGTCATTGCCGTTTTGAAATACCGTGCATGAGGATAAGATTGATTTGCAATGTGAAGAAATTATGTTTTTGTACATAACAGGTTGTGGTTATGTTGGTTCTAGTAAGACTCGTGTAAGCTTTTAATACTGTTACTAACATATGGGGATTGTTGTGGCGGGGTTTGCTTATTCCGATACTAATAGCATGATATAAGTTGCCACAGGTACGTCTTCGTTTTAACTTCATGTTACGATGAAGATATTATGGAAACACGATGAAGTGACGTAATATTACGAACTCGTGGAGTAACGATGACGTGACGTGGATATGATGGTTTCATGGATCAATGACGACGTGACATGGACATGACGATCTCATAAAGCAACGATGACGACAATGCTTGGATATGATGACCGTATGGAACAACGAGTATGACGTGAAGTGGATATGAAGATTTCCTTGAACAACGAGTATGGTGTGAAGTGGATATGAAGATGTCCTTGAACAACGATTTTGACGTGAAGTGGATATGAAGATTTCCTTGAACAACGAGTATGGTGTGAAGTGGATATGAAGATTTCCTGAGCAACGATTTTGACGTGAAGTTGATATGAAGATTTCCTTGAACAACGAGTATGGTCAGAAGTGGATATGAAGATTTCCTTAACAACGAGTATGGTGTGAAGTGGATATGAAGATTCCCTTGAACAACGAGTATGACGTGAAGTGGATATGAAGATTTCCTTGAACGAGTGTGACGTGAAGTGGATGTGAAGATTTCCTTGAACAACGAGTATGACGTGAAGTGGATATGAAGATTTCCTTGAACATCGAGAATTGTGTGAAGTGGATATGAAGATTTCCTTGAACAACGAGTATGACGTGAAATGGATATGAAGATTTCCTTGAACAACGAGTATGATGTGAAGTTGATATGAAGATTTCCTTGAACAACGAGTATGATGTGAAGTGGATATGAAGATTTCCTTGAACAACGAGTATAGTGAAAAGTGGATGTGAAGATTTCCTGAGCAACGATTTTGACGTGAAGTGGATATGAAGATTTCCTTGAACAACGAGTATGGTGTGAAGTGGATATGAAGATTTCCTTAAACAACAAGTATGACGTGAAGTGGATATGAAGGTTTCCTTGAACAACGAGTATGACGTGAAGTGGATATGAAGATTTCCTTGAACAACGAGTATGACGTGAAGTGGATATGAAGATTTCCTTGAACAACGATTTTGACTTGAAGTGGATATGAAGATTTCCTTGAACAACGAATGTGACGTGAAGTGGATATGAAGATTTCCTTGAAAAACGAGTATGACGTGAAGTGGATATGAAGATTTCCTTGAACAACGATTTTGACGTGAAGTGGATATGAAGATTTCCTTGAACAACGAGTATTGTGTGAAGAGGATATGACGAATTCATGGAACAACGAGTATGACGTGAAGTGGATATGACGATTTTACGGAACAATGATTATGACGACGTCGTGAAGTGGATATTGGGGTTGTCAGGTGATGTTCGAATGTCGGTCAACACTGACAGTATACGTGTCAACCATGTTACCTGCGCTCGTCAAACAAAAATCTGGCCACGGATCGATTCATATATTCATATTGATTCAACACGAATATACGGATGCCAAAAGTAATAGAAGAATATACATATGGGGCACATCTGTACGTGTCATTTTGTCGTAGGAAAACATGCCGCAATATAATGACGTCATACTTCACTTGGACTAATATCACATTTGTTTTGAACACACACTATGGTTTCAATTTGAAAATATATTTAATCTTTTCTGTTCAATTTCCAATCTTCAGCGATTAATTGACACCTTTAACTCCCACATTTCCATGTGTCCTCACTTGCGTGATGATGGTGTTAGAACCTAGACCAAAACGTCGCATACATTGGAATTAAAAAGTTCTATATTTATAGATCTGTCTCCCTTATTCATCACACCAACTTCTAAATGCCACTTACATACGTTATTTCCGTTGATATCAAATTCTAAACAGTAACGGTAACGGGACTGACACTATATTACGAACCCGAATCCATGAAATAACTTTCAAAATTAATTTATTTCACTTACCGACAGAAAGTATTTTATTAATCTACATTAAACATCTTTACGACAATACTAGTAATATCAAAGTAACTTAGGAGAGAACTGTGTCAGTAGATTGACCATTACCCGATTCTGTTGACATGGTCACCTCCGAGGGCCAAGGGTCGCTATGGTGGCCTTTTATGATTTATTAGCATTGCTCCATCTGTCGATACGTATTGACCAGATATCAGTCCCGGTGCCGTGAACGGCCAAAGTCTTTACGACTTTCGAGTTGCGAAGGAAGAGAAACTATTTGGTCATCAAGAACGTTCGGCCTGCCCATAGAACCTCCAGCGCTATGGCACTGCATCCAGTCCGGGAATTAAAAGGCAAACAATTGTAGTCTATCCTATGCCAAATCATGGAGAAGGAAGCCTTAAGAGCAAGCCACGAGCCGCGAGGTTTTATAGAACGTGTAATTATTATTGAAGAGCTAAAGGATTGCACGTATTGGCTAAATTGAAACGGCAGAGGAAAGCTACGACGATTGACGTTGCCTTCAATGCTCCGAGTCGCGTTTAATGGTTGCGTATCGGCACAACTTTCTGATTGAATTACAAGCTATCCGACTGCCCCAAGCAAACCTTGTCTGTCCAGCGGAAGGCGAATGGAGACGCCTATATAATGCGAACGAGCTACAAGCACAGATGGCTAGTCGTTTGTGAGTGCAACAGATGACTGTACTACAACGCGGAGTTCGCGCGTTCTAAATATCCCTGCCTACTTACAACAGGTGTGTGTGTGTGTGTTTGTGACTACCTGTCATTTGGGAAAGTATGTCTCTGGAAGATGAAGGCGCTGGAAAGCTTAACATCATCAAAGGACACTTTTTACATCCAACTTTGATTGCAAAAACGAACTGCGAATTAGAAGTGTTGTCCAAGTCGGCTCCGAATGATGGTGAGAAAACTTCATTTCATTATATTGATGTCGCGATCGATAGTTTTGTTATTTCTTTCTTTCAGCTTGGTTTGCGAAAAGTTGAATGACGTTTATAATTTGATTTTACGTTCAGGGAGGTCACGCTGAGAAATACTAATATATCAGCATGTTACAATTATTTCTGTCATCTAATTAGTATCGTTTTCATTTTCCTGTACTTATATTAAACGTGACAGTCAGATATACTTTGCATGATATTTAACATGAAATACTTGTTTGATTTAAAATAACGCTCATGTTTGGCAAGAACAATGTACGGATATATCTATTTGAATTAGCATGACGTACTGAATACGTACAAGTAGTTTTCGTCATCTCGTACTACGTACTTGACGTATGTGCTTGTACATGAACACTATAAACAGGTTAAAGTAATGTACGATAATGCTTATATATAGCAATACATAAGCCAGTCTTCTTGTCTACATTTAATGGCAAACCCCGTTATTCTGGACATTTTGCTATGTGGACTATGATTGTCAATAACGTCTTTATATTGGGACATTTACTCTTGATATGATATGGAGAAATGTGTCGATTAAAGGGTTACTGTATCGCACTTCCGACCTTCAAGAAACTCACACCGTAGTCAGAACATTGGATGCAGGTCATCAGCTTTCTACTTAACCATATAACTACCATCCTAGTAACTGACGTGCATGTGTTGTGCGTGTGAGTGTGTCTCAGGTTTCTTCTACAAAAAGGCGATTCTATTTTCGCCGTCTATTCTCTCCATGCCATCTCTCGATAATAATGACCCGTGATGGTCTGGGTTAGAATTGGTCTTCAGCAATCTTTGCTTGTCGTAAGAGACTTATTTGATAGGTGTATTCGTATCCTTACTACGTAGATCGATGCTCATGATGTTGATCATTGGATTGTCTAGTCCAGATTCGATAATTACAAATTGCTTTCATATCGCTGATTATTGCAGAGTGTGGCGTTTAAAAGTGACACATACGTGTGCTCGTGGGTGTGTGCTTGTTGGTAGATGTAAGCGTATGTGTTTATCTCAATTTTTTTTTTGCAAAAAGACAATTCTAGTTATCCCCGTTTATTCTCCACGTGTCCTCTCCCAATAAATCCCAAGAAGTCATTTCCTCCATAAGCCACTCTCCAATAAATATTGATCCGAAAAACAGGTGTCTGTAAAGGGGAATCTTTCACACAAACTGAACTAAGGGCGATATATTTATTCAAGACAACATGTAACCAGATTTGTATTGGAGAATTCAATCTCATTGAACTACTCGAACGGTTATTCCAAACTTTAATTTAGTTCGTTACAACCGAAGTTCGTTATATTTATTGCGACTAAAATGTACAGTAAGAAGCCGACACCGGAAAAGAAGCAACACTTTGTTACATCTGCCACTTCGTTAACGGCGTGTTCGTTGATCGGGGAAGGAAGTGGCAGGGAGAAGTGTTATCCTGGAAAATGACCCAGGTGTGCGCGCGTGCATGCGTGCGTATGTGTATTGCCAGTGTGTGTGTGTGTGTGTGTCACTGTGCGTATGTGTATGCATGTATCAGTGAGTGGGTGTGTGAGTGGGCGTGCGTGTATGTAATGACGGATGGGTTGCTGTAGTGAATGAGTGAGTTTAGTTTTACGCCACACTCAACAATATTCCAGCTATATGGCGGCGGTCTGGAAATAATCGAGTCTGGACCAGACAATCCAGTG
>VKKT01003181.1:54916-68570 GCA_008038995.1 Haliotis laevigata | reverse complement strand
CGCGATACGACACTCGTGTGACGTACGAGATCAGTATGCAACTACCCATACGTTGACCTCGTAAGTAATAAAGAGCAATATTACATAGTATTATCCTGTCTCCAGATCACAGAATACTTTCACATAACTCCTGTTCTGCAGAGATTACACTGGCTTCCCATATCAGACAGAATCCAATACAAAGTCAACCTTTCTTTTTTCAAATGTCTCAAAGTACATTTGTATCTGTTTGACCTGATCACCAGATATTAACCCAACCGAATTCTCCGATCTAAAAGTCTTGGCTTTCTTGTTTTCCCACACTTTAGGTCCAGTACCAGGTTTTGGGACCGATCATTTCAGGCGGCCTACTGTCTGGGATTATCTCTCGCTGGAGTTAAGGACAATTAACAACATGAAAATTTTCAAATCTAAACTGACGAAATACTGTTTAAGGAAAACAAACAGTGTCTAGCTTTTTATTCTCGAGTTGTTTGGAGAGCGCTACTGAGCAGTACTTTCGGACTGGGACTCACCATGTTTTATGATGATGACGATGATGATGATGATGATGATCAAACAGAGAAACTGAAAAACAAACAATTTCAATGTTCATGTAACATACGAACATATGCATATACCTATTATCTAAATACGAAACGCAGTAAAAAGAAAGCCAAAAAGAAAGGTTAGTTCATTGCTAGATCTTATGTGAATTGAAAATATGTAAGTATCATATTTTGAACAGTCGTGTAAACTGTTTGTCTTTCCTGAGGTGACTGAATGTTCTTGTAGCTTGCTTCTACCAACAACGTGTACATATGCTAATCGGATTTAAGCCTGTAATCATTAGCTATGCTCAAATATAGAAAAAAGGTAATGAAACCCTTACTGTGACCGTGGAGGATGCAAATGTGTATGTGACATGGTCTTCATCACAAGATGCTTGATGTCGTCGATTCCTATACACGTGTGCGATAAGGCACTCCAAAGAAAGTAAGTTCTATTGGCTATTATCTGAAGAAACTGTTATCAAAATGGGGAGAAATGCAAAGGCACGTTTTCTCTATTTGTTTTGACAGAGACTTACGAATAAGTGCAAACTTACGAATAAGTGCAAAAACATGACTATTGTCACTTTTAAAAAAAACCGTAATCGCAGGACCTAAGATAAGTAGGATCTCGCACAATACCGCCAACTGGCACTACATCAAGCAACTGTACTACTTGTAGTCATTTACTATTTACATCAAATATATGCAGTGAATGTTGAAAATATATAGAAATTTGTGCAGATTTTAAGAATTGCAATCATGCTTATGTGTGCTTTACATTACGAGCTGATAAAAAGCGCTCACTCACACACTCACTATTCAAAAGCACTGGAACAAATATGTCATGCTACCAATTCGAAAGCAGTGTCTTTTAGTCATTTCACTGGACAACATTCAAAGTATTTCGGTTATTTCCGATTTACACACAGTGCCAACTATCAGACACATCGAGCTTTGACTATAAAAGCCTTAACGTACAAACATTATCAACTGAAGAATCATCTTCTGGATCCTTCCCCTTTCTGGAACATCATTTGTCTGGACCAGGTTTGTGTTAATCCCATAATGCATAAAATGTCAAGCAAATGAAGTAATACAATCCTGGCTGGCTATTCTTGGAAGACCACATATAGAGGAAGGTCTAATAAATATTCTTTCTTCACTGGAATCAATCAGACGACATGTACAAACGGCCACCGTCTCAGAATAGATGGAAATTAAGTATCACAACTCATTAAGAACAAGCTTTGAAGCCACATGCAGTTTCGTCCACTGACGATGATATGTCAAAGCTTCCACTATCTAAGGTCATAGAACATTGTAAGTATTACCAGGTGCTATTTGGGTTGGGTGGCATGGACTCGTGAAACACAGACTTTCTTATTTGGTTCTTAAATAACAACCCGTGTCTTATTTCCCTTGAGATCTCTTACACTAGAAAGATGAGAATAACGATTTAATATTGTGTCTTTAGTGATGCCATTTTAGCCCAAGATGACTCGCAAATGGCTATCCTATGTTAGGGGTCTTCAATATGTCTGATAGTAATGGTTGAAATATCAATATGCCCTTGTAAACCGATCCCCAACAAGGAACACACTGACGTGAAAGTTCATCTAGTATATAAAGTTACGAATGCAATAGGACTTCGTTGTGTCGAACTCATTGATCTCGAGATGTCATTTAAGAGAAATATATAGCGTCTGTCCTGGAGAATGAAAGGTCAGGTGCTCGATCATCCGTTCCAATCAACCCAAAGATCTAGAAAGATTGTAATTGTTGTTACCCTGCCTGTCGCCCGGCATTAGAGGATAAAACAGGGACTGGTCAGCTCGTGGTCAGCATACTGGGCCAAAGGGATCACTGTGAAACCTGTAGCATGGTATTAGATGATAAAACAGGGACTGGTCATCTCGTGGTCAGCATACTGGGCCAAGGGCATCCATGTGAAACCTGTAGCATGGTATTAGAGGATAAAACAGGGACTGGTCAGCTCGTGGTCAGCATACTGGGCCAAGGGGGTCCATGTGAAACCTGTAGCATGGTATTACAGGTTAAAACAGGGACTGGTCATCTCGTGGTCAGCATACTGGGCCAAGGGGATCACTGTGAAACCTGTAGCAGGGTATTTCACATTCTCCTACCCAGAGTTTCATGCGGCCAGAAATGTAGCGATCCTTTGTTTACATGGGTTGTACGGCACCACGTSCTGTCATCGAAGCCGACGGAGAGAAAACGATCCAACCCCTTTGATTTATATATATGTACTGTCAGAAACATTATTGTCGCAATTGTAGAAGAATATTTATGTAACAATGTAAACTTTTGGAAGAGTGCGCCGAATCGCTGGCGTTAGGCCAGTCTCTTCTTATTTACGAATATGCGCGTTTGTTTACAACAAGACAAAAGTCCGGTCACGTGATATGCAAATTAGCCTGTGGCAGTGATGTTATGCTAAGTCATCACTGCKCCGGAGTGTGGGTATTTCATTCTGAGATGTCCCCAGAACTACTTTTATCCGGATACGTATAAGCAGATACCACTAAAAATCCGGTTAGAATTCAGCTTCAGCAACCCACTGGGTTGTCGGGTGGTCAGGCTCGCTGACTTGGTTGACATATGTCATCGATCACATTTGCGTAGAACGATGCTCAAGTCAAACTCTGGTCCTAACTTGATTATTTAAAGAACGCCGCCATATAGACAATCCAGTGATCAACAGCACGAGCATCGATCTACGAATTGGGAACCGATGACATATGTCAACCAAACACAGCAAGTAAGGAGGGAAGCAAGCAAGCAATTAAGCAACAAAACAACTTGTATACATGTATCTTTATATGTGCATCAATCTTAAAAGCGAATCCCATTTCCCCTTACATTCAAGACGATGTATCGACATCGGCCCCGGAGAATGCTCATTCCCACATTAACACTTGAAATACAGTAAACTGGACACATAGTGGGTAGTACACATGAAGAGTTTCTCCATTATTGCTTTCATGTTCATTTCTTAACTACACTTACCTCAAACATTAAACGTTACAGCTTACATACTCTGTAAGCGGCGTTAAACTCAATTCACTCATTCACATGGGACAACTACCAGTTCGTTACTGTAGTCCAAACAATTTCAAATGTCAAAGTTCACATTGAAAACCCCACAACATTCACATGAAAGTGAAACATGGTCCACGACACCCGGTGGTCAAAGAGATCCATATCAATACCCGTTGCTAAATTACCGTCTTGTTTGACACCAGGTGTTCCAGTAATGTCTATTACAACATTAGGTGTTCTTCGTCGTTATCAGAATATAGATGTTCCGGGGTTACCAGGTATTCGTGAAGGCTCCACCCAATGAGAATACATCTAAAATTTATACATGTACCCGTTTCAAATTTAATTAAAAGTATTTCATTTTAATATAGAAACTGAAGAAGACGTACTCTGTTTTCTGTTACTGACCTGACGTGATTCATGAAAGAATATTAACAGACGTGATATGTGTCCAATCTGAGAACAAATGTCTGACATAATGGCAAACATAACCTTTTCTATGTCTTTGTGTGTAAACAACAATATGGTATTTCACACTGTCATAAAATCATGTGTTAGAAAATAAATGATGGAGATATTTACAGCAGCGAACCGATCAGTCTTTTACTTACATTACAACGTTCTTCGTAGGGAAACTATTAACGTAAGATCTGACTCATTGTAATCGCTATTATAGCCAAATTACGCCTACGGCAGATGTTTTATTGCAATTCCGGGCCGTTTTCATAGTGAAATATGAACAGATTCTACTGAACTTTGGTTATTTTTGCAAGACTTAATATGCTATAAGGGCTGGTATAGTTTCTGAAATAATCAAACAATTATGGTTGATAAACACCGTAGTATCCGATGACGGAATTAATGACTCTGGATGTCGTCAAGAACAACATAGGATGAGAGATTATTCTGGCAGGGTAAAATGTCCAATTTGATAACTTTGACGTGTTGTCGTGAAGGCTGTCGACAATGTTAATGTTACTTTATGCTCGTGTCCTAAGAAAGTCATCTGTCAAAGACTTTCTTCAGTTCAAGTTTCAGAAAAACGAAACACGAAAATCCCACGAAATGAACCTTTCAAGTCGGACCATATTGTCACAAATAAAATGCTTTCAAATATTGGAAAACGGTACTTCTGAGGAATTTTAACACAACGTTAATTACAGCCTTGTTTTATAAATTATGAGTAACTATAAAATGTATAGACACGAGTAGGAGCAAATTTGGCCATATCGTACCTGGTTCTTTACCAAAATCATTGATGGTCCCTTAAAGGGAGACAAATAAGCCTTATGAGCTGGCGGCTATTTCTAGGCGACATCTAGACGTTGTAATTGGTGGCTAATGCCGAATTCCAACATTTTGCTGTGAACTTAGTGTGATCGTTTATCATTTATGGATATAGATAACAAACCACGAGTCGCTAGACGGGTGAAGTGTTACGCCAATTACCTCTTCACTGTAGACTGTCAATTGGTTTGAGCTATGGCCTCTTTAAGAATTATATAAGGTGCACCGAAAAGACTTTGCTGATTCTGTCTCTAGAGAAGTACTAAGGGTAGTACTATCTTAGTTATGCCAGGGTTTGAACATTCGGTGCATACACATATTCGGTGGATCATATATTCGGAGGATCATATATTCGGTGGATCATATAACCTCTGTACATTGTTTGTTTGTTGTTTAACGCGGTATTCCAGCAATATGGTCGGGGGCTGTAAATAATCGGGTTTGGACCAGACTATCCAGTGATCAACAACATGAGCATCGATCTACGCCATTGGGAAACGATGACATAGGTCAACCAAGTCAGCGAGCGTGATCACCCGATCCCGTTAGTCGCCTCTAACGACAAGCATGGGTTACTGGAGACCAATCCTACCCAGGATCTTCACGGTTATTCACCATACGTACAGTACATGATATGACTTCAATTAACAATCACTGGTGACCGTGAAGATCCGGGTTAGAATTGGTCTTCATAAGCCCATGCTTGTAAGAGGAGACTAACGGGTTGACATATGTCATCGTATCGCAATTGCGTAGATCGATGTTCATGATATTGAGCACTGGTTTGTTTGGTAGAGACCTTTCCGACCGCCGCCATATACTAGTAGCTGAAATATTGCGGCGTTAACAAAAAAACCCAACCCGATCACTTGTACAATTTTTGACACGACTGCATAATCACTGAATGCACAGCGGGTGATATGACTGTATATGACAGGCACAACAGGTATTGTTATGCGAACATGACAGTTATTACTCAAAACATAATAAAACATGATACATTTTCATGAATAAAACAATACCTGTTTCATATTACTCTAGGGAATACGTTTCTGAGGATAGTTTAGAGCGGGTATTCTTTTGATCTGACGTTATATTCATCTTTTTGAGTTATAATGTTGAATAATTTTATTGTACCTGTCCATATCTACTTAAACACAGTTTCAGAAAAAATATATTGAGTCATTTCAGTTTACAGAAAGGTCAGTGAGTGAAATGCCAATTAAGTCAAAAGTGAGTGAGTGAGTTGGGTTTTATGTCGCCTTTAGAAATATTCCAGCAATATCACGGCGAGGGACACCAGAAATGTTCTTCACATATTGTACCCATGTAGGGAATCGAAACCGGGTCTTTAGCATGACGAGCGAACACCCTGCCCACTAGGCTACCCCACAGCCACTTAAGTGTAGAGACTAAAACCTTAGATGAACATATAATTGAAATCGACATATTATGATTAGGTAAAACTATATCTTGAAGCACCATTTCTTCCGGATTAACAAATCTCCAGAGCAGGAAGGGTACGTTCAACCGTTATGTACTTTGTACGTTCTCAAGACAAATCATGCATAAATCAGTGTGTCTGGACTACGGAGGTCTAGAATAGGTTTCACTACATTTTCAGAACCCGTCATTGTTTGATGCCGAAGACCATATGCCTCTATGCTTTTGTACGCACAAAAAATCTCGGATTCAGTATGTATGCTGAACCCTACAGTGACGGTAAATTCGCGTATGTTGTCTTTACACTGCAAGTTTTCCCTATTGACAACAGAATGTCAATGAAAACCACACAAGTTCAATTTGGGCTGTAACAACCGTATTTCGCCATAAAGATGAAGAAAGTTGTAAATACAAGAATCATTAACTCGTTAAACTCATTCGTCCCAATATCCCGCCAAGGGCATCAAGGGGACAAGATAATTGCAACAATTCATCCTCGGCTCTTATGTTCGTCAGAGCTGATAATGAAGAGCCGTTAAACCTGGAATTATCGGAGTGTATTCCAGCGACATCCCACTTCCTATATTGGAGGTCACGGCGAAAGGGCATAGTAATAACGGCCAGCCAGACATGCCAGTGCTGCATAGGGCTAACACCGTGGGGCAAACAAATGGAGACAATTACATCTTGGTACGTAGCAAATACAATTATGATGGTCTTTACTGTCTTTGTCCATCTGTATGTAACAAGGCTTGTTCCAGAAATTAAGGCTAATAGGCCGTAATAACGACATCCCATTAGCCGGCTACGAAGATTGGAAATTGTATTTGAACTTGTTTTTTGTTCTTCATTAAGTTACGGTTTGCTCGGAAGGGAAACATTTACTTTCTGATAAATGTTTATGTTACTACACTAAGGCACCTTGCTCTATACTGTCAAAGACTTTCATGTACGTCAATCTTAGATTGAATGGAGTGAGTGAGTTAAGCAATGCTCATATTTGTTTTGGGCTATGATTGGTTTGTCTAACAAGCATGGGAACAGTTTCACATAGTAATCTCAGTGTTACAATTGTCATATGCAGTTGTGGGGTTACGGCATTGGCTAAGAACAGGCATACAAAGCGTTCCGAGAGCTATAACTTCCATGTGTAATCGTATGGCAGCGTTTGCTTTAAAGAAGATTGCATTGGTAGAGAACAGTCCAAACAAAGTCATCTTAGCTCTATACCTGTCACATGTAACCGTAGGGATAAGGTTTTGTAGAGCGCAGCATTTAGCTGAGAAGAGCCCTACAAAATGTTCTTAGAGCTAGAACTGTCACGTTTAATCGTAAAGCTAAGGTTTTGTAGAGCGCTGCATTTAGCTGAGAACAGTCCAAACAAAGTCATCTTAGCTCTATACCTGTCACATGTAACCGTAGGGCTAAGGGTTTGTAGAGCGCTGCACTTAGCTAAGGACAATCCTAAAAGTGTTCTTAGAGCTAGAACTGTCACATGTAGTCGTGGGGCTTAGGTTATACAGAGCGCTGTGTTTTGCTGAGAACGGTCCCACAACGTGTTCTTACAGCTAGAACTGTCACATGTAGTGGTGGGGCTAAGGTATTACAGAGAGCTGTGTTTGGCTGAGAACAGTCCCACAACGTGTTCTTAGAGCTATAACTGTCACATGTAGTGGTGGGGCTTATGTATTACAGAGCGCTGTGTTTGGCTGAGAACAGTCCTACAACGTGTTCTTAGAGCTATAACTGTCACATGTAGTCGTGGGGCTAAGGTATTACAGAGAGCTGTGTTTGGCTGATAACAGTCCCACAACGTGTTCTTAGAGCTATGACTGTCACATGTAGTCGTGGGGCTTATGTATTACAGAGAGCTGTGTTTGGCTGATAACAGTCCCACAACGTGTTCTTAGAGCTATAACTGTCACATGTAGTCGTGGGGCTAAGGTATTACAGAGAGCTGTGTTTGGCTGAGAACAGTCCTACAACGTGTTCTTASAGCTAKAACTGTCACATGTAGTCGTGGAACATTTCATTGGCAGAACAGTCCAAACAACGTGATCTTAGTGCTAGAACTGTCACATGTAATCGTAGGGCTAAGGTTTTGTAGAACGTTGTGTTTGGCAATAAAAACGAGCGGACAAAACTGATGTTAGCTATTTCATTATCATATAATAGTTAGGGCTAAGATTGGTACTCATCACTGCTTCGAATGTTTGAACTAATCTACTAATCATTGGGTATTACTTCACTACCAATCATCATCCATTCCTGGACTGGTTACCAATGCCCATAGGCATCTTACAAATAATTGTTAATGGCTACGCTTCTTATCAATATACATTACTGAGTTCCTAATCATTGTCCATTACTACGCCACCTATCATTGCTTATTTGAAATGTGCTAATTACTGCACATTCCTACAAAGATAGCACGGGTCATCTGTCTGCATCTTCTTCATTGTTTATCAACGTTTATTACCTAATCTAATGTAACCAATGGTAATTACACGGCTAGACGGAGAGTAGCGTCCTCTATGTTTTGTCTACCATCCCGGTGCAGAAACACTTGTGTTCTTTCTCTACGAACCCTCTAAATGAGTGTTATTAAAATAACTGTCTGACTAGACCATGTACGACTGGGTTCCCACGAAGGAAACTATGGGTTCCCACGAAGGAAACTGCAGCGGAAAGTTAGTCACCAATCGCTAAATTCCGAACGCTGCTTCATCCTTAACGAAAATGTATATTTTTCATATCATCGTGCTATTTCACCGTTACTTTGATTAGAAATTACTCCAGCTGTTTAAGTCCAGTGTTTGGTGAATGCTTTGGAATCAACGCTGTTGTGAACAGTATCTTGGTTGTGTCATAGTGTGTCAACTTGATAGGACCAGGGTATTGGAAGAAAACATGTTATTGCCCTCAGGTTATTCCAGTAGGTTCGAATCACAGCTCAGGGATGCAAGTCTGTATTGTAAAATGGGGTATCACAGCTCAGGGTTGCACGTGTGTATTGTAAGATGGGGGATCACAGCTCAAGGATGCAAGTTTGTATTGTAAAATGGGGTATCACAGCTCAGGGATGCAAGTCTGTATCACAGCTCAGGGATGCAAGTCTGTATCACAGCTCAGGGATGCAAGTCTGTATCACAACTCAGGGATGCAAGTCTGTATTGTAAAATGGGGCAAAATGGGGCTTCCTGCGACTTTAATCTTATATAATAATAATTGTATTTTATTTATAATTCAAATGGATATTTTCACTCCTCCACAGGATTTGTGAACATCACTACATTAAGCGTTCTGTACAATGATTTTCACAAAATTACATTTCCTACGAATTCTATTTTGGTATCTTTCTCGCAATTTCAATCTCTTCATATGCTTGGCAGTGGCAGAACCCCATTATGTGTCAATCCAAGGGATCTTGTATTCAACATGCTTTCGGGGCATATTAAATTAAAATAATCTGTCCCTAACATTATCTTTATAAGAAACCGAACCACTTCGTGCTTTTGTCTCAATTCATCGCATCTAGTTTACATGTCTGCGTAAAATTCCTGGCAATTTAAAATAAAACTGATGGTCCATGTGACCTTGATTTGATCCGAATTCCATGTCAGATTATCACATCAGTGACGACTAGAACTATAATAAAGGGACCTTATCCTAAGGATCATTACGCTGATCATTTATCGAAAACCTCGTATGAGAAAAGCTTAGCGTGATATTAATGAGAACGGCCATTATACCTCTTGTTTTATTGCGTTTGTGTCCTCTCCAGCTGACTCGAACTGCATGTTCGTGATGTGGGTTGTAACCACAAAACAAGCCATCATCTTTCCCAGCGGTCTAATAGCGAACACAGCAAAAAGCAAGAGATCCAATTACTAACCGAGTCGTGCTCCGCCGACTTGCTGTACATTCACAGGGTAACACTGGAATCATTGGTTTGGTTGTGCATTTCAAATAAGCTCCACGTGTATCCCAGTGTTTCCAATTACAACAAATTATGTTTTCATTTGTAAGTTTTTCTTCTTCCTGGGAACCGTAAAAACTGTGAATTAACTTCAAATAAAGCAGCAGCGCTGGTCATAAACTCTAAGCGTCTACGTCTAAACCGTATCAGGAGTTATCCAGGATTTATTCTCCGTAATGGCGTATTAATTACGTCGAAACGCCACCCTGTCTTCTTTCAAGATGGTGTTCTGGATCGTGTTGAAAGATTCATTAATTCCCAGTCGTCAGTGGGTCTGCTGACTCTACCTGCTGGAGACCTGTTTCAGATCCCCAGATCAGCCGGGTCTGGCTATTAAACCCGCAATGTTGCCTGAATGAAATATTGGCGTTTGATGTTTGCAGTTTTTCTCATTATAAAACTCAAAAAGTGGATCCTTTCAGTTTCCTCTCAGAGCTGTTTGTTATAAGAGATGGCGTTTATGAATGCGCTTGCTGGAGATGTGGCCCATAGGGAGTCCTAAAAGAAAATAGGTCCCGATCCACAAAGCGTTCGTAAAGTTACGACATGTCTTAACTCTGTAGTTTACCATAGTATTACGAATGTATTAGCGCGAAACGAACGTTTTGTGGATCGGGTCCCCGGAAACCTATGGTGGCCGTAACATATGACCTAATGATCGAGTGGTCAGGCTCTTTTCTGCGTCATCTTGAACTTGTTGTTCATAATATCAATCACTTGTTTGTCTGATTCAGCCATACGTATATGCTCTACCGTAGGTAGATTACATGAGCCCTGCGCTAACACTTATTGGCGTCACTTACAACTAGGGTACCGTGGACAATTTGTCTGACAAATTGTCTTGATCATGTTCATGGCGGCACCATTTTAAGTGTTGTGAAAACAATTATTGACGATTCAGCAAGACTCAACTTTGAACCGAGAGATTAATAAGAATGTATCATGAGAACAGGTAACGGAAACGTGACATTTGTATCTGATATTGATGAGTTGTAAGTGCCAGATTGCAACACGGACGACATTTACAGGTGTCATCGACATTAGACTAAATACTACGTCCATGACACACTGATACACGGGTACACCCACGTCTTCAACACCTGCAACCACCTGACTCAGCAAGAAGTAAGGTTTAAGTCTGCATCATCATTTTCCATCATCATCATCATCATCATCATCACCCCCGATTTTTGCTGACTTCCATGAGCATTTGCAACCTCCTGAATCAACAAGAAGGTTTAAGTTGGCATCATCATTTTTCATCATCATCATCATCCCCGATTTTTGCTGATTTATATGAGCATTTGCAATCTTCTGAATCACGCAGTCACGCATCATCGTATCATTTTCATCATCATCATCACCCCGACTTTTGCTGATTTCGATGTGTGGGCCGTCTTGAATATCTCGTTGTTAACGACATTTAAGGTGTCATTACATGGAACTGAATAGCTTTACCCTATAACCATCTCGCGAGCGCATTGACACTCTGATTAATTATAAATGAATGGTGTTCGACAGTGACACCCGATGAAAATCTAGCTTTCACTTCTTGAGTTGGAATCACACTTATACGTCTCCAAATCACATTGCCTGATGGTTTGTTGTAGAACCATATACAGTATTCCAGCTGTAAACAATCGAGTCTGGACTGGACAATAATGTGATCAACATCATTTGCATCGATACGGTGGCATGTGTCAACCAAGTCAGCGATCCTGACAATCCGATCCCGTTAGACACCTCTTACGACAAGCATGGATTAATGAAGATCAAGTCCGGATCCGGATCTTCACGGGGTTTAATTCATATACAATTGATAATATCCAATAGCATCCAATAGTATCCAGACAGTACCAATCGTGTAATTCTCCACCATGCTAAATGCCTTTTAGAATTGATTCCAAGAAAGCTGTACTTGTGAGAGGTGCCTCAGTGAATCAGGTGGTCAGGCTCGGGTGACACCACGTCATCATACCCCGTCATCATATCAATCACTGAATTGTCTGCTAGATATTTAGCCACTGTCTAAATTTGAAACACATGAGGCGGTCTCACTTGTTCTATTTGTTGCAAGTTTAGGTAAATATGTGGAACGGAATTGGCCTTTGGACGCAGGAATATCCCTGAATGTGACGTTAAACATCAAATAAACGAACATCGTACTCAGCGCAAGTTAAGTTCCGTTTTATCAATATTAGCAAGATTGCTTTGACGTAGCGAGGTCCCAGTTATTAGTTTGGAAATGTAGGTGAGATTATATTTCATGATCTTGATCAACCAGTTCCCGTCATATCACATTGGTTGCATATATGTGAGGCTTCACCACCACTGCAATCATGGTTTGCACTGAAGTTACCACACATCAAAGCTCAGCATGCTGAGATTTCACACGGAGCGTCTGTAGCTTCCTGCGTATCTTCTGCAATATACCATCATGGCGCTGGCACCACAGCATATAAATAAACTCTGATATGGTTAATAGCTTTAAGTTCTAACACACAAAGAGTATTCCCAATAGCCATGTATTTTCATTTCACACACTTTCATAGATTTTTTAAAATTTGATTATTCTAATCTATTTTAAACGTGATAAGGTACTGTCATAGTAGTGATATCAATGGTAGTACCGTAAGTCACACTGAATGTATTGTGAAGTTGTATGGCATAAATAATCACTAATCATATAAACAGATCACTTAGCATTGCAACGAATGTTTCATGAGATATGTGGACTATCTTGATCAAAATAAATATCTTATGCCTATGCAGATTCCCCTGACAATGAAAATTAAAAATTAAAAAGTTAATTTGGAACTTGAGATTTAGTGGCGGGCAGATGCTAGCGAGAGTTATCTTGCACCTTCTGAATGACGTCACAGCTATTATGCAATGGTGTTTATGACGTAATTATGACGTCTTACGGATGCTCTGTGTATTATCTTAGTGAGTCAGTGCTCCCGATGAGATACAAATGCCTTGAAAGTCAACCCAGCTTGTCTATGTAAATTTATTTCCATTATAATGTCTGTCAACATGACATGATTAGTTCACCTATACATGATTGCTGGATTTGTTTCAAGCCATAGTCTAAAAGTGGGCGATATTGTCAGTGTGGGGTCGGTGGGGGTAGCCACGGTTGGCATGTTCCCATTTCGCCTACATCCCATTTCGTCTACAGTCTTAAAACAACAATGGTCCGGTGACTGTTATTTCATGCATGAGTAATGCGTTTACCCCCTTCAGATATCAATGGAATCTCCCCTAGTTTTCCTTTAATTTGATTAGTGGCACATGTAGACAACATGGCTTTTTGCATTAAAATAAAAATATTGTCCTTCTTCCATGTTTT
>VKKT01003181.1:8259-24499 GCA_008038995.1 Haliotis laevigata | reverse complement strand
ATCTTTGAGGGATCACTCTTGGAATTTTGTTTTCTTGTGATTAATGGAATAACGGTTGTACTTCACTTGTCTGATATGGCTCCAAAAGATGAAATCTACAAAATACTTAAACACATTTACACGATGAAATAAACTTTTGTTTGTTTTGTTTTTTTCTTTTCAAAAATTAATTCTAGAGACGGGTAATCATACAGTGATTGTATTCTGATATTTTTAGCAAACGTAGAGGACGAGGTTTGGCTTCCCCACTTTGGAAGAGTGAGTGGCACAATATCTTTCAGCAAGCATCAAAGTGACCAGGTATTCTCTGTTGATAAAAATGGTACCATGTTACAACTGAAGGTTCTTTGTCCAATAGCCATCTGTTGTGATATGGCGTACAATTTCGGGGATCGCATTACTTCCTTTGTCAAACTAAAGATTTGGGCAGCGGAGTTAGAGAGTGGACGATAGTGTCTCAAAGATCTCCAAGTGCCACCTTTAACTGTTAATAATGCTACGACGGGAGATTTACAACATTCTGAGGCGTAAACTGGCTGTGACAAAGCTTTTGAAATGCAGGTTCAAATGAAGCTGACTGAGGCCATTGGTTATTGTTATGTTCCCCGGTATTAACAAGAGACTGATCAATAACAGTCAAAGCAGTGGAAACAAATCTCCCCTTCCGCCGAAAGAAAGTGTGTTCGAATTCGATCAGTCGGCAAGGTGATGGCTTCAGATTTCTGGTACTCAAAAGAAATGCTGAAAGTGGATTATCTCACCAAAGGTCAGGCCATTATTGGTTAAAATTACACTAATTTGCTCTCACAAGTGCGTAGGATATCAAGGCCAAACATCGAGGAAACCCACACAAGATGCGTTGTTCCACCAGGTCAATGCACCTGTTATGGCTGCAACACATGACTGGGGCTTTGATTCATCATAATCTGTAGCGCTCGGATTCCACACCTCTTTACAACACCAAGGATCTGTCCAGCAAGCTTTGTTCAAATAATGACGTCAGAACTGTCCAAACCACAAGGTGGGACCCTTCTCCTCCAGTAAATAACCAATCTCCATTATCTTCCGAAGCAGGTTGTATGAGGCATCAAAGGCAAAAAGCATTGAAAATGTTTATGTTTGCTGGAAATAATTGACACCAGAAATTGTCTCGACTCCATCACCCGCGCTTGTAAGTCCAAGGCTAAAACCATTTCTTCACAGTTACTCCATAACTCAGTTCACAGTATTACGGAGGCTATTTTGTAAGGCTTAATATTATGCAAGCGCATGTTGTGTACATCAAAGTGTGTCCTTGATAGATAGTTTTCCTGCACGCGTGAAGATCCGAGTTTGATTTCAGCAACCCATGCTTGTCGTAAGGCTGACGGGATCGGGTGGTCAGGCTCGCTGACTTGGTTAACAGATGTCATCGCATCCCAACCGCATAGATCGATGACCATGCAGTTTATCACTTGATTGTCTGTTACAAACCTGATTATTTACTGACCGCCGGAATAAAGCTGGAATGTTGCTGATTGCGGCGTTAAACAGAAAATAAACATACCATTAGTATTCGTGCTAGACTAACAACTAGTCTCTGAAATGAACATATTTTATTGAAAACAAATTCATAGCTAAAAAAAATATATATATAATGAAAAGGAGCCCCGAGACTTTACAAAATCTAGACTTGCCACATTTTCTAGACTTGCGTGGGCTTTCTTGGATATATTTGCTTCAGGGTCTGTATGACAGACTATATTCCTGCAAGACACTTACACATTCAGTGATTGTACGAATAAATTAAGGTGTACGCTATCTGAACACAATTTGGATATATTTCCGTTTACAGACCAACACCAAAGGTATATCTTCTGCAAATTAAGGCCACAATTTACACTGAATTCATTTCCCATTGGGTACAAAACAACCTCATCATGATCTGTACCCATGAGAACAAATCAACATGACTCGAAAGAAGATCAAAAGAAACTGAACCTCTAGTAAATGAATTTGTTCTTATGGACTCGTTTCAAAGAATTTTGACACAAAGCAGCACCGTGGAGACATTTCTGTAGATAGTTGTCATTTCCAATTAGCYGAGGAGGATGGCCATGTTGGGAGTATCAATCCCATGTTAACGTTAAATGGCTTAATCTTAAAGTCCATTAGTGTACTAGTGTCACTGTTATCTGTACGCTGATGATGAAAAGGTCGTACGGAAATACATTACTGTGGATAACAATGAGTAAAAATTCAGAAAGGCAGTGAATGGAATTACTTCCTATTTATTGTAACCTTAATTGTCTGTTATTTGTTACTATTTTGCCTTAAAGTCTTCTGAGTTCCCCACCGTGATATTGCTGGAATATTGCAAAAAGCAGCGTAAAACTAAACTCACTCACTCACTGGTAGTGTTTGTTGATACAGCGCCTGAGAAAGGGAAAGATGTTCGGAATACTAGGACGTATCTTGTGGAAGATGTGACAAGATTGGACGTGCTGTTACATTGCATGGCCTTCACGGTTAAAGGAATAAAAGAGAGTTGAACTTCTTGGAGTCAATAGCCGATGTCGGAGATGAAATGATTCTGAACAGCATGGAATCCTGGTGGGTTAGGGTGGGCCCGTACACACGGACACACGCACACACGCACACAGACAATCAATACAACCAAACACGCACACATGAACACGGATATCAAATCAGATATTATGTAATGTTTAGAGGTGAGGGTTTGACGGATTCCACAGAAACTGAAATGCTGTAAGTAATAATTGTCGCAATGTTCTGTTATGTGTCTACATAACGGGAATGGTCCCAACAGGCCACATGATAACTATATGTGCGGAATATCAAAAAATGCTTTCGGTTCGAATCCCGATTTTGAATTTAGATTTTCCGTATCAGTGTCGTGGGTTTTCCAGCCAGGGATCTCATGGGGCGAAGGTTTTAGAACTTACAGGTACCTTTTGCCGTGAGTGAGTGAGTGGGTGGGTGGGTGGGTGAATGAGTGAGTGAGTGAGTGAGTGAGTGAGTGAGTGAGTGGGTGGGTGGTTGGGGGTGTGTTCATGAGTGAGTGAGTGACTGAGTTAGTTTAACGCAGCGTTGGACAGAGTTACAGTTATATTAGTGCATGTCAGCTCAAGGTAATGTGATATCATGAAGGGATCCTGGTTTCAGATCATTTACAAATTTACGTTTACATTTACATGTGGTGAAATCCACGACCATAGGTATAGTCTTAACATACCTACAAATATCATCGGGGCTTTCAAAGGTTCCTTGCACGCCCAAGGGACGCAACTCTGCATAGCGTAAATATATGATAAAATGGAGTAGGGAGACAGTATCGATGTCTTTGTAACTTTACTGTCTTCCCCGATGATACATATATTGTTTAGTCATCACTATATTATTATCAGGCTGTTGTGATAAACTTATAGATCGCTGAACAAACAGACAAACAAAAAACAATGTCGTCAATTGTCACCTTTCGCGACATCTCAAGATAGCATGAGAATAATCCCAGAGCTTGAAATACAACACCCACACTAGGTTCAATGAGCTTTATCTATGCCTGTATGTAAAATAAGTCTTTGCCGTAGGATTGATACATTAAATACACCTCATATCTGACAACCCAATATGCAAGTTCTATAACACCAATGTGATGATGGTGATTTAAGTTTATGACTCATAGCAAACTTTCCCCATTATATGTCTTTCTGCCAAAGATGTATAAAGTGAGAATGAGAGGTATAGTGTGTGAAGACTAATGCTTAATTGTTACCTAATTGCCTTTGGCCAAATCTTTGAACAAGAAGAATGAGGTGCCCTTTCATTGTACAGTATGCCTAAAGCCTCTCACTAATTCCTTTGTCAGTCAGTTATCAAGAATAGAGAACCGCTACCAGGCTGATTAAGAATAACTGGAACAAGCACTGTATTGTGATCTCAACAGACACGTTGCAGAACCTCCAAGCTCTGAGGACTTCATTCGTGACACATACATCCATTGGTTAGGAAATCCAAGTGCGCATTCCTGTTGTATTTTAATCTACTTTCTAAAAGGTATCCATATATACCTACTCGTTGACAGAAGAGTAACTGAAAAACATTAAACCTAGTCATGCACATGTGGCCCTTTTGAGAACACTCAGACTGAAGGGTCATTTAATACGGTGTTCAATTATTTGGTTAATGCTTCTTTCGAATCTGTATGATTTCTGTATTGTTTGTTGCGCTTTGTGCCTGGCAATGATATTTAAGTAGAATTGCATCAACTGAAAAGAAATATTCCGAACAAGCAGCGATGTTGAAGGGTAACAATAGTATTTCACGGAAGCGGTGATCTTTATATGGACACATTATATTGTTTTTATCAGTGGTTAATCTGTCACATTGATCTTAATCTTAATCACATTGATATGATAATTCCATTATGGCCACATATAGCCCTCAACTGCACGCAGCACAGGCATGCTCTATGCGTAATCAACATAATGGACATTACTACCCGTATAACCCAAGCTGCCTGTGCCATAAGGTTTAATACTCATATTTATTATCCCACGTACCCGTAAAGATCCGGGTTAGAATGAACCTTCAGTAACCCGTGCTTGTCGAAAGAGGCGACTAACAGGATCAGGTGGTCAGGCTCTCTGGCATGGTTGACACATGTCATTGGTTCCCAGTTGCGCAGGTCGATGCTCATGCTGTTGATCACTGGATTGTCTTGTCCAGACTCGATTATTTACAGACTGCCTCCATATAGCTGGAATATTGGTGAGTGCGGCGTAAAACTCAACTCAACTCACTCACTCACTATTATCCCACGGGTACCCATTTTATGCTAGGTGAACAGAGACAATGTTGAACAAACTTACTTGCCTAAGGTGAGACCGATGAGATTTAGTGATTTAAGAGTCATAACTCTGTAACAACAATGACAACGTCCATCATCTTCTTCTGACATAAAAGAATAAGTTGAAAAAATAAACAAGCTTAACATTAATATCAACACGTCCACGGAGCTTTATCGACGCATGTGAGTCAATTTTAAATTATAGGGCGTAAGAGACGTTCAATCATCTTGTGCTGTTATCAAATATGCGACTTCTACAAGAGAAATGAGATGAAGGTTGTTTAAAAGTCATGGCAATTTTCCCCTGTCTTGTCACGAATGATCGATAAAGTGAGCAAGGGGCAGAACAGTACATGTAGTATCGATGCTTTGCCGATGAAATTCAACAATTTTTAATTCCACAGTCATTGTTAATTGGGCCAAATTAACCCGGTAATTTTATAACCAAACTGTGTTAATTCGGCAAATATAAATCAGTAATTGCTAGTGGACTCCTACACGTACTGTAGTAATATCCCAAGCGTGTGGTTTCATTCTGCAATCATAACGCGGTAATCTCGTAAGCGTATTGTGTTAAAAACGCAAACATAACGCGGTAGTCTCGTATGCGTATTGTGTTAAAAACGCAAACATAACGCGGTAATCACGTAAGAGTATTGTGTTAAAGACGCAAACATAACGCGGTAGTCTTGTATGCGCATTGTGTTAAAAACGCAAACATAACGCGGTGATTCCGCGATTAGTTACAGCATCTGTGATACAATTCTATATATGGTGTCCAACTAACAAGCAAGCAACATATATAACGTCGAGTATCACCTTTAGTGAGAGAATAATAAATGAGCTAAATATCAATATCAACACTACGTCATTTGATTGTTATCTGTGCCTGCATGCCAAATATAAGTCTGAAGTTGGTAAGAGACATCCAGTCCTCTCCAGTCCTGTAATTACTAAATATGCGAGTGCTATAAGACAAATCACATGAAAATGATCTAAGTATCATGTCAGTGCACGGTAAATTCGCTAGCGTGCGGTTTAATTCCGCAATCATAACGCAATATTCTGGTAAGTGAAGGGTGTTGATTCCGTAAACATAACGTTGTATCCCGTTCTTGTACCGTTGACAAATCGAGGAACGTTTACAAGCACTCTGTGTTAAATCCACCGACATAACGCGATAATTATGCGTGAGGTATGAGTTAATTCCGTACAGGTACCGGGGAAATCAGGCAAGTGTACAGTGTTAATTCCGCAAACACAGCGCGGTAATCCCGCTCGCGCACTTTCATCAGCAAACAAATGTTTTGTAAGCATACTGTGTTAATTCCGCAAGCGTGCAACAATAAACTTTTTTTTATACTTTTATTGTTTTTAGGGATGTTTTACAGTCTATTCTGAAAACTCAACAAAGGACATTCAGTTTACAATACAACAAGCATATGACGTACAAATTATGTGAACAGTACATGACATGAAGACCAAAACTTAAAGGCGCTGATATTACACACCATTAAAGAAGAGCACTTTGTTATCATATAATAATGTCTAATTTCATTCTGGAAAACATGGAAAGGTGGCACAATATTTTTTAATCTGCTTCCACAAATTAGGTTTTTAAAGATAATAATAATGATATTGAGAGCGTCATTGTTTTTGTCTGGGAAACCGAGCAATATCTGTTTTCTTGATATTTTGATATTGACAAGAGCGTTATGATTTAGCCAGATTTCAATTTTTTGCCAGATATGGTTGACTTTACTGCAAGACCAGYAAATGTGATCGAGTGTCTCAATTTCGTCTTTGCAGAAGCTGCATTTTGAATGATTTATATACCCAATCTTAAATAACTGTATATTTGTCGGTAAGATGTGATGTAGTATTCTATATAGGAACCATTGCAGTTTACTGTCATTGGTGCATCTAAATGGCATTTTGTGAGAATTTTTTCCAGTCGTCAGATAAAACTTCGTTGTTTAAGATAGTTTGCTCCCATTTTTGGCAATGTAATTTTTTTGTAGTGACATCTGCCAATAATGTTCTGTAAAACCGTTGTTTCCCCTTTGCATCCTTGAGGAGCTATTTTATATTTGCTGGTAAAGTTGGGTATGATATGTTTGACAAAGTCTTAAAATCTATGTTAAGTGTTTTCAAACATGACTTTACTGATCTAATGAGGCCAGTAAATGTTAGAAAATCAGTTTTTAGATTATAATGTTTTACAAAGCTTTCAAAGCAGTATATG
Source organism: Haliotis laevigata (assembly GCA_008038995.1). Taxonomy (NCBI): domain Eukaryota; kingdom Metazoa; phylum Mollusca; class Gastropoda; order Lepetellida; family Haliotidae; genus Haliotis; species Haliotis laevigata. Next base: position 17,405 of record VKKT01003181.1, on the reverse strand, counting down.
TTATCATTTAAATCAAGTTAATCGTTGATACACCGAACTCCTTTATCATACCATTGTTTGAAAAAATTGGTTTACATCCTACACATGTATTTTTGTTGTACCAGAGATTTTCGGTAAGTATATCATTTACGTCATAGTCAGTTTCAATCCGAGATATAAATTGCCACCAGGCACATAAAACATCCCTATAATATTTATTGTGGATTAGTGGGAAACATTCTTCTGCCAGATATTGGCAGTTATAATCGAATACATAACCAGCGCCAAACTTTGGGAAATTTGAAATAGGACTTACGTCCGAAGAACCTTCTGACCATTGATAGTTTCTGAGCATGCAGTAATGTCTTTTTATTTGGCATGTTAAAGCCTCCATCTTGTTTGTCACAGAAAATTCGACTTCTCTTAATTTTGTCAGGTTTATTGTTCCAGCTAAATTTATAAACATTTCTGTTGAAATTTATATGTATTTTCATTATCTGGCTCAGGAAGTACACTAAATAAATGATATAACTTTGGGATGATCAAAGATTTAAAACAATATTTCTTCCAAAGGGAGTGAGATTACGTGTGGACCATATGGACATTAACGTTCCACAACTTTTTATTTTTTCTTTGCAATTTATCTCTACCATATCATCTAAGTCTTGAGTAAATGTTATCCCAAGAATACTAAATTCACCCTGGTCCCAATTAAGATTTAGCACCGAATTGAACATAGTTTCATTTTCGATCTTTTCTTTGATCCTATCCAAATGAGATAACCTTTAAACCTGAAAATCTGGCGAAGAAACTAAGCACATTAAATACTGCATAGAGACAACGTTCTGAACCATCCAGGGTACATGTTGTGTCGTCAGCGAATTGATTCAGTAAATATTCAATGCTTCCAATTGAAATACCCTTGATATTTTTATTGTTTCGTATCATTATTGCTAATATTTCCGCACATAAGATAAAGATATAGGGGGAGAGTGGATTCCCTTGGCGACAACCTCTTTGAATATCAAACATATATATCCGTTCCATAACCATTAACAAGAAAATTGGATTCAATACCTTGATATAGAATTCTGAACCATCTTCGAATTCACCAAAGTTGAAATAGGATAATGTTTTGTTAATAAATGACCAGTCTACCGTATCGAAAGCTTTTTCAAAATCAATAAGTAATAGATGACCAGGGATCTGGTGGGTTTCTGTATATTCCATTAGGTCGTAAACTAGTCTTGTGATTTCCCCGATATATCTGCCTGACACGAAGCCTTTTCGATCATCATTTATCAATTGAACAAGAACTGATTTTATCCTTTTAGATAGTGCCATTGAGGCCATTTTGTAGAACACCGACAAAAGGGAGATAGGTCTCAAGTTTTTAAGTGCAATTTTGATTTGTTACTTTTAGGTATACATACACGTTATCAGTCCACGTTTTAACAAAATAGATAATTCTCCTTTCAGGTAATACAGATTTAAAGATCTGATGAAATAATTTTTTCTACTTAGAATAGAAACATCTGATCTAACCTTTGATCCAACTAAAACCCAGCGTTTTTGTTTAATTTAGATTTTCTAATTGTTCATTATAGTCATTGATTTGTTTTAATAAGGTAGATTTTTAGTGAGTGTCATTTGTTCTGTCCATAGCTTCTGTCGTTTCCTCATTATGATATATTAAATCTCTTTCTTCCATTTCTCTCTGGCGTTTCTTATTTGAAGAATATTTAATAGTTTCTCCCCGAATAATTAACAGCAACGTTTAATAAAAGAGTTGATCGTTTATAACAAATTCGCAGTCATTTTCAGCTGTGTTTTTGTATCTGAGGCAGCTGCAATGTTCTTAACTAGTTCAACATATTTTATATCTTTTAAAAGGGAATTATTAAATTTCCAAAATCCTCTACCTCTATCTAGAGCGTTCAAAGTAAAGGAAATCGATATAGAAGAGTGGTCAGATTTGAAGCTAGCTTCCATTTTTTGTATCGGTTATAGAGTGAATGATATTGTGAGATGCTAAGAAATAATCAAGTCTTGCTTGTTTCAAAGGGGATGGTTGTCTCCAAGTATATCTTTCTCGCCAGGGGTCTATAAGGTCAAGTTCATCTTTCAGTTGTAGGATTCTATCTCTAGCCTTTACAATATTTTTATGTTTGTAATTATACGTGTCTATAGAGTAATGTTGCACTAAATTCCAATCCCCACAGAAAACTAAATGGTCACTTTGAAGGGACCGAATTATTGAATCAAGATTGTCATAGAAGCTAGGGTCGTCAGTGTTTGGACCATACAGATTCATGATGGCTAATGTATAATTATCATTAGTCAGTTCTACGGTCAAGTGAATAGTCTATATGCTTGGAGAACAAGATTGCTACGCCTCTAGAATTGCTCTTGAATGAACTGAAATAGCAGTTTTTACAACCCCAATCATCCATAACTTGCTTTTCCAATTCATTAGTAAAATGAACATCTTGTAGACAGTAGATTGAAGCACGCTTTGTTTGTAGAAATCTAAACATTTCCTTTCTCTATAATTTATCATGTAATCCTCTACAATTTAATGATGTTATTTTTAAATTAGTCATTTGTCATGATGATGATTTCTGTCCGAGGTGTAAACAAGGCTGTATAAGCAGCACAATTCATGTAACATTTTGCAAAGCCATATACTGTTATTGGAGTGTAATATTCATTATGGTTTACAGAAGCGGCAAGTCTATACTTAGACCAAAGTGAAAAAAAACTGTGAAGAATGTATGGTGTAAAATAATAAAAGTAAAACTAAAACGAGACCCTGACGGTTTGCACTCATATTTCGGGTACCCACGGATGATATATAATAACGTAAAGGAATATAATATTAAACTAAACTCACATTATCGTGTCCAGAATGAAACAAAAACTCCTCCAACGCAAAATAGTGACAAGTCCAATGGGAGTCCACGGACAAAACATTGATACAGATCTCACAAAAACACAGAAGAACTGAACATAGTCATCCACAATAAGTAGACCACGTGTATAGAGATCATAAAAAGCACGTGCTGGTGTGTAGCCACACATGTTGCCACACAACTTATATTGTTCATTTGTCTATTGGCGTCCATATCGTATACCAGAATATTAATGTTATGTGCATATATGGAGAGAACAACTTCTCTCCCACAAAAGTAAGTAGGTTATACCTCTCTTTTGGCGGGAAAGTAAATGCCAGGGAAAAGTTTAGGCGAGAAAAAAGGAGAACTGTAGTTAGGCTCCATTAACAGTTGTTTGAAAGTACAATGTAATATGAAAACATTGTTCCCCATGTGATCACAAATAAGGCATATATACAGGGATTAACTATACTCACATTATGGTGTTCAGAAAGAGAAGCTCCCCGAACACAAAATAATAACATAAATCCAGTAAAAGTCCACGAAAGAAACACAAAAACACAGAGAGGGACAGAGGGCATTGTCAACAACAAGAGGTCGGGAAATACACGTGCTGGCGTGTAGCCACACATGTTGCCACACCACTTATATTGTTCATTTTTCTGGTGGCGTCCATATCGTATATATTAATGTTTATATGCATATATGGAGAGAACAACTTGTCTCCCACAAAAGTAAGTAGGTTATACCGCTCTTTTGGCGGGAAAGTAAATGGGCGGGAGAGCGTTTCGGCGAAAAAACCCCGGAGTAGTGTAGTTAAGCTCATTTAACAGTTGTTTGGATGTACAGTGAAAAATGTAAACATTTTTCCCATGTGATGAGGACGGTTATCAGTAATACAATAATATGTCAGTCATATTTTTTCCACATTGAAGTCGGGATGTTAGGATCCCGTGTTTCCAAGACAATGTCAGCACCCACCACCCTAACACGTGTCCACAGCTTTTGTTGCTCGCGGATTGTCGTCGCTTGTCGTCCAAGGATTGCCCTACGTTTGTTCATGAATGCGGGTAGGTCAGTTTGGATACTTGCTGGCGTTCCTTTCAAGAATTTACGAGCGCCGTATACTGCTTCGCGGTCCATCATATGAATAAAGGTAGCAATTACTGGGGCCGGGGCAGATGGCTTGTGTTGTCTTTGATACTCAGACTTGGGTAGTCTGTGAACGATTTTGAAGTATATATTGTCTACTTGGTCCTCAGTAAAAAAGAGTGAATTCATCATGAAATATTTCAATGTTCTTTCAGTGTTTTCCTGTGGTTGTTCTATTATACCGTAGAACAAGAGTTTTGGTTTCCGGTCATGGATATCCTTAAGGATAACATGTTTCTCCAGAACTGATTTGGCTTCCCCTAACTCGGTTATTTCCTTGTGAAGAGATTCCAAGTCGTCGCTATGTTGTGAAACCACGTGCTCCATTCTACTAACAGTTTGCTTAATGTCTGTTATCTCATTTTTAATAGAGTCAATAGAGGCTTGTAAGTCCGTTTTACAACTTGAAATAAGAGCAGCTAACCTTTTTCCCGAGTTTTGGACAATTTCCTCCACCATGCTTGCCGAAGCACGTGTTGCCCTCGCCGAGTCGGACATCGATTGTTGGTTCACACTTCTTGGGGAAAGTGAAAAATTAATTCATATATTGTCCAAAGATTATAGAATCTTCCAAAATATAGTGTAGGCGGTTTGTTGAAGATTCAATACAAAATTTACAAACTGCGGTTTAGCCAAATCATCCGTGGGTTGGGAGAGCTCTTCAAGCACACGTCCTCTCGGGTTGCATGCGCAACCGCGAGCAGCAATAATTCATCAAGTGTACTTTGAAGTCATCTGAGATACCCATTTGATGATAAAGCTTGAGAATTTTTATGAAAACTCATTTTGAAGTTACATGAATATGCCTTTGTGAAATTACGAGGCTCTTTATGGATATTTTTGCATTTAAAGTTACATCTTCAGTGTACTTTGCTAATAGGGGATGTTGGGTAGCCATATTGGTTGAAGCGTCCGTTCATCACGCTAAAGACACGGGTTCGACTCCCCAAATGGTTACAATGTGTGAAGCCCGTTTCTGGTGCCCTCAGTCGTGATATTGCTGGAATATTGCTAAAAGCAGCGTAAACCTAAACTCACTCACTTAGCTAATAACGAACGTAGATCTGAAGTTGCACTTGTGTAAGGGAATGACACACTCACTCACACACACTATGTTTTATTCCTGTAGATGTGAAGTTGCCCTTCACACTCTCACGTAGCCTTTTATATGATTATTTGGGGCCACCAAAACAACATTGCCCCCTAGGGTGTCCTATATGCAGAAATATATCTCCTATAAAAATACAGTTCGTGAATAGATCTACTTGATGTGGTGCTTCTTTTCTTATAATACAAAATCGATTTCCCTTTATGACACATATTGTTAACCGGTAGCCTGATATATAACTCTAATCAGTTTCACAATGCGTGAAATGCGTGTCACGCTGACATAGTCTTAACACATTCCCCTAGCGGTCCCAGCTTGAGTTTCGGTGTAATCTATAGCTGTTTGTTACTGTCAAGATTACGTCCTACGACTGCAAAGAACTACACTTTAGGGACCCATCGACTTCATTTTGATCCGTCAACGTTGGCAACATGACAGTATTACGCTTTTCCTGCTTGTCTGGTTAGCGTCAACTGACTGTCCACATTAATCTTCCGGTCTACACACCGAAATGTAGCAACTGTTATTTCAATCCTTTTCTTTTCAAACGTAAATATAATACTGGAGCAAGTCCAATGAGGTCACCACTGATATTTATTTCATCTTTGAATGAAAAATATCAATAACATGATTCGACTTCCCTTCGGGCCTTCTGCCAGTATTGGCCGATAAATGCACGTACAATACAGGGGTAAAGGGGTTCATCCAAGGAGCTTGCTTGTTAATGCTGCACTCAGCAATATTCCAGCCTTATGGCGGCAGTCTGTTGATAATAGTCTTGACCAGCCAATCCAGTGAGTAATTGACTGGTTTTAAAAAAAGCGAACCTCACAGCGCATGCCTTTTGAAACAACATCGATGTACCTCAACTCCATTCCACTTAGTCAGTCATAGGTTAAAGGAACATGTGCTGTCCCTGCTGTTCCAACTGAAATGGAGCAGCTCATATGGAAATGCACTGCAGTGGCGTGATCCTAGAATGCCGCACTCAGCAATATTCCCGCTATATGATGGCAGTCTGTAAATAATCATGAGTGGGCCAGACAATCTAGTGATCAACACCATGAGCATCGATCTACACATTTGAAGTGGGAGAGTAAAGGAGGGGGCTAGGCCTACGGAGTATGGAGACTGGATACTTTTGTAGCTGAAGCTGTGAAAGCACATATCATTTAATTTCAACTATCAGCCTAAATGTGTTTTAAAGACATCAATGTAATCGGGGGTAGACAATGTTCCCTCTTAATCAACAGTCTGCAGCAAACGGGTGCGTCTGAGTGCATGCATATGTGTTTGTATGAACCTACCCTATCTCACATAGCATCTATATAGTTAGGGAGAAATCCATCAAATAATAACGTAACGACGCAGAACTTTCCAGACATATTTCCATTCCTTATATAATTGAATGAGTTAGGTTTTACAGCAAAGTCATATAGGGGACCATCAGTGATAAGTTTCACATTCTCTGCTCACGTCGAAAATCGAACCACGGACGTAGAGAATGTTTTAAGCATCACAAAAAATAGAAAAGAAAAAAAGAAAGAAAGAAAACCAACAACCTCAAACCGCCCCAGAAGCCCTTGCAATAAATAACAGAAATCATCCGATAAACTGACAAAAATAAAACTATCAAGCTTATACAAATGATAAGAGAAATTACGAAAGGCTCGAGTAGAAAATCCACAAATTTGATGCACTGTTAAAAGCTGCAATGTGCAGCTCCTCTCAAGCCATGACGGCATTGAGCCTATCTGCATCTGATAATGAAACATGCTAAAATTACATTACTTGTATCTTCCTGATTGCATTCCTGCTCTCATGACCGTTTAACCGAAATAGTGCTATTGCTACTAGTAATCTAGCGCATCTTTGAAGGATCGCTCTTGGAATTACGTGTTCTGGTGATTAATGGAATAACGGTTGTGCTTCACTTGTCTGATATGGCTCCAAAAGATGGAAACTATAAAATACTTAGACACGTTAACGCGTTAAAAAATTAATTGCAGAGACAAGTAATCTTGTAGGAGAGGTCATTGTGTTCTGATGTTGTTGTAAAATGTCAATGTTCTAAAGGACGAGGGTTCGATTCCCCACTTTGGAAGAGTGAGTGGCACCAATTCTTTGCGTCCTCACCGCGATATTGATAACGGATCTTGTCCCTTGCGTATAACCATAGGCGATGAGGCTGTAAAGTTCTAAGCTCAACTTAGAAGGATGAACAGTTCATCTAAGTAAAACAAATTTCAAGTAAACAGACTATAAAACCACAATTAAGAAAGCACCAAAGTGTCCAGGTATTCTCTTTTGATAAACATGGTTCCATGCTGTATGTAGAACCCTAGTTACATTTGGTCTTCAGCAACCCATGCTTGTCGTAAGGCTGACGGGACCGGGTGGTGAAGCTCTCTGACTTGGTTAACAAATGGCATCGCATCCCATCCCCTTCGATCCATGTCCATGCAGTTTATCACTCGATTGTCTGTTCCAAACCCGTTTATTACAGACTGCCAGAATATAGCTGGAATCCTAAAAATATTCAAACCATTAGTATTTGTGCAAGATATTAACATATTCAGTGAATAAGGTTGTACACTGTCTGAACACAATTTGGATATTTGTGCGTTTACAAACAACCACCAAGTGCATATTTTCTACAAATCAAGGCCACAGTTTACACTGAATTAATTTCTCATAGGGTACAAAACTACGTCATCATGATCTGTACCCATGAGAACAAATCAACATGATCACTGCCTCGTGTGCCTCGAATGAAGATCAAAAGAAACTGAACCTCTAGTAAATGAATTTGTTCTTATGGACCAATTTCAAAAGCATTTTGACACAAAGCAGCACCGTGGAGACATTTCTGTAGATAGTTGTCATTTCCAATTAGCGGAGGAGGATGGCCATGTTGGGAGTATCAATCCCATGTTAACGTTAAATGGATTAATCTTAAAGTCCATTAGTGTACTAGTGTCACTGTTACCTGTACGCTACTGATGAAAAGGTCGTACGGAAATACATTACTATGGATTACAATGAGTAAAAATTCAGAAAGACAGTGAATAGAATTACTTCCTACTTATTGTAACCTTAATTGTCTGTTATTTGTTATTTTGCCTGAATGTTGTTTGAGTTCCTATCGTGATATTGCTGGAATATTGCTAAAAGCAGCCTGGTGAAATCCACGACCACAAGTATAGTTATAACATACCTACAAATATCATAGGGACTTTCAAAGGTTCCTTGCACGCCCAAGGGACGCAACTCTGCATAGCCTAAGATATGATAAAATGGGGTAGGGTGACAGGATCGATGTCTTTGTAAATTTAGTGTCTTCCCTGATGATTCATATATTGTCTAGCCAAGACTATATTATTATCAGGCTGTTGTGATAAGCTGATAGATTGCTGAACAAACAGACAAACAAAGAAACAATGTCGTCAATTGTCACCTTTCGCGACATCTCAAGATAGCATAAGAATAATCCCGGAGCTTGAAATACAACACCCACACAAGGTTCAATGGGATTTATCTATACCTGTATGTCAAATAAGTCTCTGCCGTAGGTTTGATACATTAAATACACCTCATATCTGACAACCCAATATGCAAGTTCTATAACACCAATGTGATGATGGTGATTTAAGTTTATGACTCATAGCAAACTTTCCCCATTATATGTCTTTCTGCCAAAGATGTATAAAGTGAGAATGAGAGGTATAGTGTGTGAAGACTAATGCTTAATTGTTACCTAATTGCCTTTGGCCAAATCTTTGAACAAGAAGAATGAGGTGCCCTTTCATTGTACAGTATGCCTAAAGCCTCTCACTAATTCCTTTGTCAGTCAGTTATCAAGAATAGAGAACCGCTACCAGGCTGATTAAGAATAACTGGAACAAGCACTGTATTGTGATCTCAACAGACACGTTGCAGAACCTCCAAGCTCTGAGGACTTCATTCGTGACACATACATCCATTGGTTAGGAAATCCAAGTGCGCATTCCTGT
>VKKT01003177.1:19544-29566 GCA_008038995.1 Haliotis laevigata | reverse complement strand
CAATTCTGTGAATCGTCTAAATCTGTTGAATCCCCCTCAACCCCCCAATTTGATGACATAATTAAGTTTTCAGCTGAAAATTGATTTTCCTGTTGCTATCCCTGAGTGAGGGAGGGTGTGGGAGGGAGACGTGAGGAAGGGGGTTGGAGGGACACGTGAGGGAGGCGGTGGGAGGGACACTTGAGGGAGGAGATGGGAGGGACACCTGAGGGAGTGAGTGGAAGGGACACCTGAGGGAGTGGGTGGGAGGGACATGTGAGGGAGGGGGTAGGAGGGCCACATGATTGAGGCTGTGGGAGGGACATGTGAGAGAGGAAGTCAGAGAGACACCCGAGGGAGGAGTGGGGACACATGAGGGTGAAGACACTGAGGGAGGCACGATAGAGACACATGAGGGTTGATGAGTTGGACACAGGGTCGATGGGGTGGAGACACATGAGGGTTGATGGGGCACATATGACTCAGCAGTGACACAGCAGGACACATTTAGTTTATGTATCACTTTATGGGTTTGGCCAAAATCTATAAATCTGTAAACAAAATATGAAGAGTTGACATATTGTTTTCTCTGTTTGACTGCTATTTCTTCAGATAAGAACGGAAATGTGAACTATTTAAATTATGTAACTGACAACGTCTGATGCCACAGCAATCACCTAATGTAGAGGTTAAACCCTTCGCTGACAAAGTACATGTTCGGATAGTAAACACTGTGAACATTCCATCTGAAACAAGCGTGTTTATTGTCTTCCAGTGCAACACCTCGCACCCCCGAGAGTGTGCCGTCCCCTGGCAGTGGTCTGTCCTTCCTCTCCTTCCCAGGTAGCACCTCCAGCTCCTACTTCAAGATCCCTGACAAACTACAGATTGTCAAACCCCTGGAAGGCAAGTAACATTTTCATTAGTCCAACTTCAGGACACATATCTTTCTTCTTGGTTTCCGAAAGTTGTGTTAAAAATGAATAATAATTATGTTTTAGACAATTTGTCCTTCAAAGCCTGAAAGTATACTATTTCTGTTTTCAAAAATGTTGACCAAAATGGGACAATCTGGCCCTGTGTTATATTCTACATGGGAAAAAAGAATCAAAATTTTGATCACCAGGATTTAATGTTATTACACTTGAATGTGCAATATTTGTGTTAACCTGTCCAACATTTTGTAGGGATGCCACATTTCTGTGTGTCAACTTAGCCCAAAACTGAAATACTTTTGTTGAGTCCAAGACAAAACCTAGCATCATACAACCCTCTCTTACTGAAACCAATGTACATTGCAGGTTCTGCTACACTGCGGCAGTGGCAGCAGCTGGCTACACCCAACCTTGGGGGCATCTTCGAGGAGCGCCCCGGGGTGCAGATCAAGGGGGAGAGGAACCTAGACCTGCAGGAAGAAGTGTACACCCTCAGCGACTTTGAGGAAGATGGTACGTTGGAGATGTCTAATGTTGTACTCACATATATCTGTTCAAGATCTGAATACATTGACTACTGCAGGATCCATCAGTTATCTGTAGCTTTTAAGTCTTGTCTTATTGTCAAGATTTAAGCCAATTTGTGGTTTGAAAAATGTGGAAATGAAATTGCTGTTATCCAATCTTGTAGTTAGTAAATTGCTTGATGACGGCAGAAATAATTTTTGTGATAAGAAATGAACTTCAATGACTGTAAACAAGGTGCTGTTCCACAAAGCCATCGTAACTCCCGTACTTTAACCTTGATTTTCAATCATCATAGCCTTGTGGTCAAAGAGTGGTCTTACTGCTACAGATATTATAATGTGTATTGAAGTAAAGGATCGGTGACTGCCAGAGCGTTGCAGTATCTTTTGGGGAAAGTTGCGAAGTGCTTTGATGTCTGCATTGCTGAAGAAGAGTTTGTGTTAATTTCAGATGATATCTCTGAATGTCCAAGTCGGCGCTTTGAGGAGAGCTCCACAATCTTCACACTGACCGACTCCATGGTGAAGAATCCCAACGATTACTTTATGCTGGCTCCATCAGCAAGGTGAGCAGAGAATTATATGTCAAACAAGCTGGTTGATGCCCTGGGCATCAGAGAGAAACTTCTTTGTAAACTCAGGCCATGGGTGGCTTAGTCCAGTAATTCAATGTACAGAGTTGTTTCCCTTGGGCACTTTGGAAACCCGTGATCATGGTTTCGAATACCCTCCTCCCTGATTGTGTTTCAAGGTTCGTCATTACTGTACCTTTGCTTTAGGGTTTCACAAGGTGGTAAACGTGTCAGACCTGCTTTCCTCCAACATGGAGTTGGTATGTTGTCATATAACTGCAATACTGACCAAAGTAGCCTTAACCAAACTCATTGCCTTTGTGCAGTCAGTACATCAGTTTTGGGTTTTGGAAGCTCGGTAGTCAAATTAGTTCCTCCATTTTATCACTCCACTCAAATATCAGAATCACTAAGCAATGTACTTGACTGAAATGATTTGCTGCCATGAAATGTGAACTTTGATATTACCTGTTTTCAGCACTGAGAGCATCAACAACCAACCCAGCATTGCATCATCGACTACTCCAGTGATGTCTACACCAAAAGGGAGGATGGCTTCAATGAAAGGGAGCAACACTTCTACCTACAGCATGTCTCTGGGGCTGGCAGCCATCTTGCAAGAGCGGGATCTTGCCAAGCCTGTGGAGCGGAAGCCGGGCATGCCCTACAACCATTCCTTTCCTTCCCGTGTTCAGTCTATTGTTACCGAGACACCATACTCTCCTGCAAAACCAGCTCTGGAAGTGTCGACAACTTCAGCTCCATCGACACAGAATGATGGAACCACGACATCATCAAGTATGGCGTCAACCCCTACGGATGGTGGGTTCTTGGACAAACTAAAACACACAGGGTTTTCCATCTATGGCTTCCTTGGTGGCGCTAAGAGTGAGGATTCAGATTCCTCATCATCAGACACGGCAACCGTCTCCTCACCGACCAGCAGTGGCAGCATCACCACCACAACAGTAGAAGGAGCAACAGCATCTGCAGGAGCAACGTCTCCCAACAGTGACAAAAATATAACCCGGAAACTGCTTACCCAGGGTGCATCAGCAGGGGTCCTCGGAGCGATAACTTCCTTCAGGAGAAGCGGAATTCTGTAAACTCTTGTAGCCGTCTCAAGACCACAGACATTTATATAATGAGGAAGTGGACCCAAAATATTCCAGAATGAAATAATCAACATAGACTTGTGTGTTGCCCCTCGTCTTTCATGTGTGATTCAGTCAGAAGTTGATTAGCATAATTACGAGATCTCTGAGCTTTACTTCATTTAATTATCTTCCAGGTTACCTCAGTCATGGCTCAGTCAATGATTTTGGAAATATTGGTTAATTCAAAAAATTGTTCTAGATTTGAACACACTCATATCAATTTCAGGAAGTGGAATGAGAATGATCTTCTAATGTTCCATGACAGATTATTTAGGATTTCTTCGACATGAAGGAAATGTTCGTTGTGCACCAACTATATGTACGTTCACATTACTCGTCACAACTTCCGTGTGCCAAAATACTGATACGGCATTTATATTCAAAATAATTACTGAATTCGTTTAATTTAGATTTTGTGCTGATTTTGATGCCTTTGACATTTTTGGTTGACTGATTTTTCTTATGTTTTTCGTATTAAATGGGAACAGGTTTTATTGCTGAAAAACAGCGTCAGGGAAACCAAATTAGCATTTCGGTAATATGTCAGGGATAATTATGATTCTGATTACCTTTGAAATGAAAGCTACATGTTTGTGTTATTCTGTGCTTTAGACTTGTGATTCTTCTCATTGAAATTATTACGAAAAATAAGGTCACAAAAATGTCATCAGTCAATTCTGTGTTACGATCTGTCATATGTTTTCAGGACATATTCTCTTTTCGTATTGTATGAAATTTTCATCACCAACTGCAAACTAATCCTGTTGATTGGTACAGTCTCTGTGCATTGTTAATTTGAGACCATAAAATCTAAATTATATTGGTTTTCCTATGATGTCAATGTCAAAGGCTGTTTGAAAGTGCTATGATTTATGAGAAGGTCATTGTTTGGTGCTATTAAGTTATTTTAAATTTTGTTATCAGGTATTTTAGTCTCAGTGGATAGGTCCGCACCTACCCAATCTTCTCCTCTGTTGAATTCTGAATTTTGATTTTGTAGCAAATGATTTTACTCAGAGGTGGGGAAATTGGGTTTGTATGTGCGCAATGAATTTTACCAAAGACTTTAGTCATTTCTTTCACCAGATGATGCAGTAATTACTCTGTGATTTGATTTTTTTTGTCGCACCAAATCCAGGTACATTGCAATTCCAAATTTACAAGTTACTAATGAACAACAGGGAAATCTCAAATTTTATCTTAGCACCTTTTGTGGATGCTTTTTGGAGGAAGGTTCTTAAATGTGTTAAATAAGGTAAGTCAAGTATTATCACCTCTATAACGTCAGCGCTAAGCCCTTGTGATTTTTCTGTGATTGATCATATCCCAAAATGTACTGACAGCTGTTTGAAAATGTTTTCGAAAAATGTTATAACCTTTAACCTGTATATCTTTGTCCAATGGGTTTCAATGACAGTGTTTTTCAATAGCTTTTGTAGAATACAAAGGGATGGGAAGGACTGGTATTTTTTTTGTGACTTGAAATAACTTTTCACTTTTACTACTTTATCACTCAACATTTAAGGAATGATATTATTAAATAAGTTTTGACAAATTGATTACTGCGGAATCTGGTGTTTGAAAATACTGACTTGTCAGTGAGGAAGTGATTTTGTATTCGGTGAAATATGTAATTGTATATAAGAATTGTACATAGAAATAATTGTAATTGAAATTGTTAGAAATATTTTAAATTATTTGTACATAAAATAGGTTTTATGCAGTTTGGCGGGTTTCCAAATGTCTGTTTTGTCTCTTTGTGTTGTGTCACTCAGTACATGTGAAAATTTCTCTCTGTTGGTTAGAGTTTATACATATACTCCAGAAGTTTCACACCACACCTCAATTGTAACATCTCATGTTCAGGCAGAATTTTTATTCAGCTTCATGAATGAATTCTCTGTGAGGTTTCTTTTATGAAAATTATGAAAGAATTTTTTAAAGAAATTACATTAACAATATCATAATTTAAATGTTATGTAATTTTCATCATTTTTGTTCTTATGAAATTGAAACATTCTATATGAAAGTGATTATTGCTTCCTAAATTAATTGTTAAATTTTGTATAAAAAAAAGGAGATTTGGCATCATTTTTTGTTTGTTGAAATATGTGATCTCGAAAGAGTTTGATTGGCACATTATTATTATCAATGAGGAGTTTATTATAAAGTTCTTGATACAAAGGCGTACCAGTAATTGTCAAAACCATGCAGATCACTGATTATATTAAATACACATTCTGACATTGTAGACATTAGGTATCTTTACAAACCGCCACCCTGTACTATGCAATTTTATATCAAGAAAACAAAACCTTATAGGTGTGAATAAATAAAGCAACTTGAATTTTGAATTGAGTTTTTGTTGATTTGACTTTTCATCAAATTAATATTCAAACAGGTATTACCTGGGATTCTTGGTTGGAACACGTCACAGTGCTGTCGCCTCATTGGATTGGCTGTGATTGGTTGCATGTCATCACACCCTAACAGTATATGTGTTCACAATATCAACCACTGGCTTGTGTAGTCATGATGCAGGTATCTGAGTGAGTTTAGTTTTACGCTACTTTTAGCAATATTCCAGCAATATCCCTGTGAGTGACACCAGAAATGGGCTTCACACACTGTGCCCATGTGGGGAATCGAACCTAGGTGTTCTGCGTGACAATCCAACGCCTTAACCTCCAGGCTACCCCACCGCCCCTGCCCGTACAGCTAGTTTATTGCAGACTGTCGCATTAAACAACACCGTGCCTTACATGGATGTCTGATGAGTGCTGCAGGGTAAGAGACTGGTTGTGGGATCACCTACATTTGGGATCTATACACAAAAAAACTTGGTTAAGCACCCCCTGACATATCTCACGATTGAATGAGCCCTGATCTTAACCCATTGAAGCATATCTGGGACATGATTGGTCATCCTGTGCTACAAATATCCTCTAGTACAGAACCTGGCCCAGGAGGATCAGGAGGCTGACAGGGGGTATCAGGAGGAGAGTGCTGTCACTCTGTATTGATCTTGAATCATGTAAAATGACATTTTGAATATTCACATTCACCAATGAATTCAACATTAAACATTCCAAGGCCATACTTGTATAGATGTGGTTTTGTATGAAAATCGTGTTATTTTGGTGTTTTTAATGAGCAATTGTCATCATTAGGTCTTCAGGCGAAAGTCTGGAAGACATACTGTTATTATCCGAATATTCTTCTTCTTATTATTATTTGTACAGATTTTGTACCCGCTCCCCTGACCTAACCGCTGAGTCGATTTTCATGAAACTTTCAGGGATGATAGCCTGTATACTGAAATTGATACAATGTCGAGAAAATCCCGACTTCCATGTTGCGGTAAGGGCAGAGAACCCAAAATGTCGAAATATTTACACCTCAATATCTCCAAAACTATAGGAGATAAATGGACCAAATTTTCACTCAATGTAGACAACATCATTCCCCATCGATTCAACACATAGCAAAAGTTGGCCGGCAGGTCAAATCTTCCGATATTTTGGAAAAACAATCGCCGTTTCTTGGTATTCCAGTGCCCACAGAAATAGTTCCCTCCTTCGAAGAAAGGATTTTCGCATTTTGTCAGTTGTGAGATAACTAACTGAAGGAAGCGACAGTAAAATCTAGCAACAATCGCCGCTTCCTGGTATTCCAGTGCCCACAGAAATAGTTCCCTCTTTAACAGGCCGTAACTCCGTTGTTCTTAGGTCTMCAGTCAAAACAATTAGTGTTCTGGAATTGCCAGGATGTGATCTCTCCAGCAGTTACTGTGCCTCACTGTGAGAAGAATACACTTGACTTTTTGACCACAACAAAATCTACAATATTTACCAGTAATTTCTTTTAGTATATATCTGTAGATATTGCTGTATTATTTTGCTTTGTTTGACTGTGTCTTCCTGTTTGTTTTTCTGCAGTTTGTGAATTTTCCGTTTGTGTCAGCAGCATTGAATCAATTCCAAATTAATCTCAAAATGGGCACTCCAGCTGGCGTCAAAAGAAACAGTACAAGTAAAGGTAGCCACGGGGAGTGTATGGGGAAGTCTGAAGACCGTCATTGTTGCCCAGGAGGCAATCCTAGTATATTTTTTTTGTTTTTATGAGTCAAAGGGTCATACTGGTCAGAAAAACTCATGTTTTTCCATCTTGGTCACCACGAGAAGTTATATGTACGTGTTGAAAACCTATCATTGCAAAAATACAGGGAGTGCTTAWTTAAGTTCTTTGTGTATATTTTTGCCACAGTGAAAAAACAGTACATCATCCGTCACTGTGGAAGTAAGAATGCAAGTACTTGTAAATTTGACTTGTATGCAAAATATGAGAAAGAAGAAACAAAGTATAGTCAACCACTGGATGTATTTACCTTCCTGGGTCTATAAAGTACAGCCTTTTCTCCATAACAACTTGGATATACTGGCATAGCAACATTTTAGTCAACACCGTTGTCAAGCAAATCAGTTATGATATGAAAGACTTTACACGCATTTTTATACATAAATTGTGTCACTTTATCACATCACAACTGTTAAGCAGCCCATCCAAACATTCATACCTAATTCTGCAGGGGTGAGTGGGTGAGTTTAGTTTTAAGCCGCACTCAGCATTATTCCAGCTATATGGCGGCGGTCTGTGAATATTGTCGAGTCTGGACCAGACAATCCAGTGATCACCAGCATGCGTATCGATCTAAGCAGTTGGGATACGATGACATCGTCAGCGAGCCTGACAACCCGATCCCGTTAGTCGCCTCTTACGACAACCATAGGTTACTGAAGATCAATTCTAACCCGGATCTTCACGGGCTTCTACTGCAGGAAGGGGACTCCGACATTTTATTTGTAGAAGACCCTTATAGCTTACAACAAAAGTAAAAGGCAATTTCAACGTAGTTTTCACATTAATTCATTATTTAAACCCAGGGCCCCGTTCCTCAAAGCGATCGTAGCGCTACGACAGTCGTAAGTCTATGTTAAAGTATGGGAGTTACGACTGTCGTAGCGCTACGATCGCTTTGAGGAACGGGCCCAGGTGTCCGAGAAGCACGTGCACAAGTGCCGACAAAGTTATTGATTCATTAACCTGTGCAGTGGCGTCTCAATTCTTTCTCGCACACCTGGCTGTCCATTTTTTTGCACCCCTCCTTCGTAACAAATAGTGAACTGTGTCAAAATTTTAATGATTGTTTGTTAAACAACTTTTTTATTTTTTGGACATAAATTCTGCAAATAAAACACAGAGTTGGTCTGATGTTTTGATTATGATCAGCGTTTTTAATTGAGTATTATATGTTTATCATTTTGCGAGTTAGATTGCAATTCTTTGGTCCGTTTTTGAGCCAAACGGACTATAATCGGGATTTTTACCAAACGTGGCAGAAAACATTGTAGTTCAAATATTGTAACATTTCAAGTCGTAACACAAACCACCTGTGCATCCTATAACACAACGGTGTTAAGCCCATTTCTGGTGTTCCCCGCCGTGATATTGCTGGAATATTGCTAAAAGCGGCGTAAAACTAAACTCAGTCAGTCAGTCAGTATAACACAACGTCATATACAGCGATCAGGTAGACCGACACGAGATAAGTGGGTGTGAACTCCATCTGTTTACAGATTCACGTGTCGACTGCCCTTATGTCCCAATGCGCTAGATCCTGCCATGAACATACTGACGAACTACAACATACAGCCATGTAAACATGTATATAACCCAACGCACTTTAAATAAAATAGCTAACTGGTAATTTTTTTTAAATATGTTAATGCAGTTATACTTGACGCGTAATTCCAGCGTATTTTAACCCAACAATTTTGTAAATTACTCCAAAAGTATTTTCAAATAAGTCATATTTTTTTCCAATGAGTGTATTTTGATAGCAAACAGCTCCACGACACAGAATAGCCAAGCACTGCATCCGATTACTTACCACAAAGGACAGTATCACAGAATTTGCTGTCACAGCCCTTGCTATACATTTGTATTTAGACACAATAATGGAATTATTATTAGTCTTGACTAGAGACACAATAATGGAATTATTATTAGTCTTGACTGGAATCACTATGACTCCCATTTCTCAAAGTCTGTGTAATTCCCTGTATATGCATCGTATTTATTATATTTTAAAGTGACGCTTTTGTTTACAAGCATCACATTCAATATTTATGCAGGTATAGTCAGAAAAACCGCCCTAAAACATATTCACTAAGCTTTTCCACCACTTAGGAACGATACGAGATAACTGAGTGTGAACTCCATCTGTTTCCAGTTTAACGAGTTGACTGCCCTAATGTCCCACTACGCTATTTCCTGTCATAAACATATTGACGAGCTACAATCTTCTGCCCTAACATGGATAAACATTATGTTTGTAACCGCATGTATGCACTTAGATAAAGATAAAAGAGAGAACTGTTAAATTAAGATTTGGTCCTTTTTATGCAGTTATACTTGACGCGTAATTCCTAGTTCGTATTTTGATTCATTTTTCGTCGTCTGAATACCAGAGTGTTCTATGTCCAAAAATGAGGGTATATGTTTTACTGCATATTCTATCTCCATGCAAGGTTTCACCGAGATATATAGCCTAGAAAGTGGTTTTACACTGGTTTATCTCAATAAAATAACACAAATTGTTAGTTCCAGAGTATTCTAAGTGGTTATTGGACAATCAGCAAATCCAGTTTGATCACGTGACATGGAGATGGACCACTCTGGAAGTGATTGTGATCATTGTATACTAGGCACATAAAGAAACTGTGCATACAAAAATTTGAAATCTAAATTTATCAAACCTGTGTAGACACATAAGGATTTAAACTCAGAGAT
>VKKT01003175.1:63790-81784 GCA_008038995.1 Haliotis laevigata | reverse complement strand
CTCCCATACTTCAACACAGACTTACGATTTGCTATCTTAGTGCCACGATTGTCACTCCCCTTCTTCAACAGATTTACAACTTGCTATCTTAGTGCTACGGTTGTCACTCCCATTCTTCAACACGGACTTACGATTTGCTATCTTAGTGCTACGATTGTCACTCCCATTCTTCAACACAGACTTACGATTTGCTATCTTAGTGCTACGATTGTCACTCCCATACTTCAACACAGACTTCTGACTTGCTATCTTAGTGCTACGATTGTCACTCCCATACTTCAACACAGATTTACGACTTGCCATCTTAGTGCCACGATTGTCACTCTCATACTTCAACACAGATTGATGACTTGCTATCTTAGTAAGTCAGTGTTAAAGTGTGGTGGTTACGATCACCTTAGCGTTAAGATCATTTTGTACAATGGCACCAATGCTGCATAGGAGAGTTACTACTGAACCTCTCACTAATTATATGATTTACAATTCAGCGCTGTTAAACACGTTAATCGTGAAATCACGAAAATATTGGATTCATAAGGTAAATGTGTCTGGAATTTTACGAAAATCAGCTGAACAAGTGATGAAAGTAAGGGGCGGGTGGCAACTTCTTCAGTGTGAGGAACAATACACAGCAGATATTCCGTTAGATTAATTTCCTTGGGAGCAATATATTCTTTGTCAAACACATTCATATTTATGTATATACATGTGTGTCCTGAGACGGGCGCGAAGAAGCTGTGACTGGCCCCTTTTTGTGTTTTCAATATTATCATCAGCAGTGTCGGGAAGCAAATGAAATTCGATCACACTTAACCGAAGCGCTCCTTTTCCCGGGGTACACATTGAAACGAAGGACGAGGCGAGGCTGCATCACCTACCATCCACAACTGCCCACCCACTCGCGCCTACTCGAGCTCACCTACCTTCCACACAACACTTCCCGATCCATGTGCACGTCACCGAACATAGCCTCCCTTTAGCCCTTCACCTCTACCTCTATGTACGTGTGTGTAGATATTTGTAATAGTCCGGACTGAAGCTGGTTACATTCGAGACAATTTGCTATGTATGTCCTACACCGATGACGTTATGTCCTACAATGGGATAGCATGTACTCATACAGCTGGACTATTGCTGAGTGTGGCGTTAAACAACAACCAAACCAAACAAACCTTTACCACATGTCCTCTCTCGGTGACATTATGGGTCGTCAGAAAGATCCTCCAGTAAAAAGATATTACGTATTGGAACGAGCCGTCCAATACCTCAAAGTTAAATTCAACGTCCGATACAGTAATGAGGGTCTGGATGTTACACCAGATATTGACACTGTGCTGGGTTATTAACACTTACATGATTTCTTGGGGATTGTCTGCCAGAACAATGAACATGACCGCAGACACAATGCCATCTAGAAAATAGTCAAATATAACGTATGCTATACTTAGGATTATACTTTCTTAGTAAAATACAGATACTAGTCCGGTATTCGAACCCACATCCTCGGAGTCAGGCTCAGCCACCGCGGCTTCCAACCCACATCCTCGGAGTCAGGCTCTGCCACCGCGGCTTCCACGGTAAATGGAAGTCGGACAACCGGTGTAAGCCGCGGTGGCTGAGCAGGTTAGGCGGCTGACTTTGTGTGCTGAGTGAATGCTGGCGATAAAGAGCCTGACTCGGAGGGTACTAGAATCTGTACTTTACATTTGTTACATTTTTTCGTTCTTTGTTAGCTCCGATTTGTCATTTACTTTGTCCTTGAGGGTCAATTTATCAAGACAGTATGTTAAACTGAGGTTTGGATACGTTCCTTGCTATGGTCAATGGTAACATACTGACGCTATGAAAAATTTCAGGTTTTGCAATACTTTTTTCCATGTGTACACATATCCCTGTCGATCTTGAGTAACAGAGCTTTACATTTCCAAGCATTTGGAAGCGTATTTCATCATATACCAAATGCGCGAGGATGTTGTGAATGTCCACCTCAGGCCTTTCAACTCAATTCACGTACCAATGGCGAACTATGCGCTGTAGGAAGAAGCGACATTGCCTTGTGAGAAATTCAGACAGTTATTTACTGAACTTTACAAAAACAATCAAAATTGATATCAAATTTGCTATGACTATGAATTCTTTTGAACGTTGGCCGTGATGTATTCAAACATAGGTGATAGGACCCGCCTCGTTTCAAAACAAACTTTGAGGAAATGGCAGTATCGTTTTGTTTGTAGTTTAACGCCGTGCTCAGCAATAATCCAGCTATATGGCGCCGGTCTGTAAATAATCAAGTCTGGACCAAACAATCTAGTAATCAACAGCATGAGCATCGATCTATGCAATTGGGGTACAATGACAGATGTCAACCAAGACAGCGAGTCTGACCACCCGATCCCTTCGGTCGCCATTTATGACAAGATTCCGGGCAGTTGATAATGTTCTGTTTTCATCACTAAATGTGTATTCTCTTTTAAAAATATCAATAGTAAATGTTAAAATAGTGCTGCTGAGAATAACAAAGAATGACGAAGATCGTTCGGTTCACCATTTTGGTGAAACAAACAAGCGCGGGTATATATGTACAGGCCACGCATCAATCTTGGGACGAATCTGGTGCACCGTTAACGGCAAACTCTGCAAAAGGTTAGACACCTGCTGGTTCGGAAAATATGATTAATCGATATCCAGGTGAAACAACTACCATGTGGAACTGTTGATCATTAGATCAGGCTCGCTGACTTGGTTGACACATGCCACTGTACCCCGATTGCATAGATTGATGCTTATGCATGTTGATAACTAGATTTTTGTCCCAAGATTCGAACAGATACTGACTCTGATCACCTGAGAACTGTGGCGGTCGCAACTTCCACACTTAAACACTGATTTACCAAAGTGGCGGGGCAACGATCGTTTCGCCGAGCAGGTTCCAGGACCAAAACAGTACACAGAAAGCATGGATCTCAAAACAAACAAACAAAACATTACAATAGCTGAAAACTACATTTTATTTCAATACTGTTTGAGAAACATATCCTCTAGTTAAGGATGTTGTAAGGAGTGGTATTGAATGGTGAAGTTAGTCCCCACAGTTCTCCAGACACCGAACACATACACAATGACGGGTGCGGGAGGCAGGCAGTGCTCTCAAACAATTGTTTACAGGTCAGGAGTTCTTAGAAAGAGCTAACACGACACAGACTTGGCCGACATGGACCCAGGTTTCTATGTTACAGAAATGTACACAGTTACAGATATATACATGGTTGTGTGAGCATACTGCAACACCTGCGGGGAGGAGGAGGAGGACGCATGGGATGCAGTGGGCATGCTGGAGGAGGAGGTGGTGGTGGTGGTGGTGGTGGTGGTGCAGATCCTCAAAGGACATCCACGTCTGGTTTGTTCAAAGTGGATAGTTAGTGCCTTCCATGGGTACGTGCGGGTTAGTCTTATGCTTTCTCTTCAAACAGATGCTACCAATATTTTAATCCACGTTGAATCATGACGCTTTTTTGCAATATGTTAGACAACATGGACACAAAACATGCGAAAAAGTTTCTATCAATTTTCAATGATCCATCATTCATGTTTAAATCAGTACACAATGTCGGAAGCCTCTCCAAATGCAATCACAATTACCAACATCAACTCACTGAATACTGCATTTTGCAGCATTAGCACGTTTTCAGCACAAACAAAAAGCCAAACATGAGTTTTTTACAGACCAAATTAAAGTTTGGTTGACTGACAGGTAGCAATACACTTTTTCATCACAAAGGTTTGTTTCTCCAAACCATCTGTAAAATATCCAACACTTACAGCACTTTCATCATGGGAAAACCAGTGCATATAATGGCTGACATACTGTATGTAAGGAATTTAAGCATGGACATTTTCATTGTAGGTGATAACTTGTTACGAATTCTGCTAAATTAAAACAACACATCGTATTCAAATATGATGGAATCAAACACATTACTTTCTGGAGTTTGAATCTATACACTTACACTGTAGAAAACGTGATGACTATGAAAAATGTCAAAGATGATGACAAAACCATCTTGCACAATCAGATCTCTCCCGTTAAAAGCAACACAAAACTCCCCTAGTGAAACTTGAGAGCCTGAGTCTGCCGTACAACAACATGCATAGACGGTGACAGTCACTGGGACTGCACTATCTGATCCTCAACAAGTCCACAGTTAATGAAAATTTGCATAGAACTACCATCTACTCACTGTTGCATGTGGGTTCGTTGCTAGCCCGTCCTACAGTATTACAAAAAAGCATGGAATCTCAAGTGGATGAATGGGAAGAGAATTTACACAAAACATGGACATATTCTATGCAGTTTTAGTTGTATCTGTAACACTTCAGTAGTGCTTACACAAAACATCTCCTGTATTGAATAGATCACATACTGAACAAGTCAAGTTAGATATTATAAATATTTTTGGGGATATTTCTTTGCAGTGAGGACTAAGCACAAAATTCCAAAAATATTCATAATCCGTAACTGTATTTTACCAGTGTATGTGAGAAACCTGTTTACTTGAAGTGGATCATCACATTTCTCTTTCGGTCAGAATAATCCTGATACACTCAAGTCAATTTGTACACATTTACACAACACTATTTTCTATTGCACTTTATAGGATGAAGCTTTTTAACGTCATAGTTCAACTGTACTGATTTCTGAGGTGAAATAAGCCATGATCATGTATGTATGTACTTCGCAGTGACAGGTCAGAGGTCATGAACATAATGGCACTTAATCCTGTATATCTCTGAGGTAAACCTTTCCTATATCTAAGGCAAGAGGATTATGGGAATGAAATCTCTATGAACATAGGAGTATGACTATGAAGTCTTTAGGTTGATCATTGCACAGCATCAGTCAGCTGTTTGAATATTTCTTAAAACAGGACACCATGACATACATTGTGACATGCATTCATTAAGGACGCTGTAATTTAACTTTAACAAGTCTACATATCATAAACCAAGCAACAGAAAAATGCCTACAAAGACATTTTCCAAATCCTCAAGGTTTGGCTGAACAGTTTGGTTCTTGCAAACAGAAAGTTACATCACTGGAAGCTATATATGACTGAAGAATCCTTTGAACCATGCTCTTCAACTTACAACTACAGATTTAATAATGCTTTTTTCCAGGTTCACATGACTGAATTAAAAAATTAGACCCACAACAGGAGTTTTAAAATTTTGGTTAAATATGTCATGTACAGTGGAAACAAATATTCCAAATTGTTGCACACAACCCCTATTCACAAAACTAAAGAATATATAGAAATCTGATAAACGTCTGATCCACTTGACTCCGGAAGTTTCAGTATCAAGGTAGACTAGCTTCATTCAAACTGAACATTTATTTTAACCACTTTGATTGAAATGTAAAAGTTTTCTAAACATATATTTTTCTTGTACATACATTTACACATTTGTCCAGACAAGGAAACCTGTCAAGAAACTACGGTAAAAGAATCAGATTTTCTGTTTCTCCATTCTGATGTATAACAATAACTCTGATTAAAAATAAAAGTGTTCATACAAAGGATTACAGATCTTGTATAACTAGACACTCTCTACAATTGTTTCATTGCATATGACACAATATAGACTACTATATACACACAGTGACAATATGACACAATATAGACAACTATATACACACACTGACTATGGCACTATATCAACATATACAGCCAATATACATGATAATCACAGACCAATATTGGAGTACATACAATCTACACAATGGCAGATGTATCCTGCACATTCTAAATATATATAAACATCTGCAATACACTAGCTATACTTCGTAGTATTTCTCATGGTTACAGTTACCATGGTAAAAAAGTGTTACAAAACAGCTCCTTTTGTGCATGCACAAACAAACTGGCTATCACATTCTCTCATTCACTGAAATAATCTTGCATGGATTTTTAAGATGGACTCAAAGTATCCACAGATGTCTTGATACAATCCATGTTGCAATAATTTGGCAGAATTTCATCACTCTCATAAAACAGGGAATAGAAGATCAGATTTTTGCAAAAAGACAGACTTGAAGAAATTAAATATTGTCTCAACAGCAAGACATTATCAGGTTGAATAGCAGTCTCAGTCGAGTTGTTTGAATGTCAGTGCCAGCCAACAAACAGACACCTACACGCTGAAACAGATCAGGTTTCAGTGTAACACGTAGTGATGAAGTTATCAGTGGATTAGTCCAAGCTTATCACTTTCACAAATACAGGTCCTGGATATGGGGCATCTTAATATAGATTCAGATGGATTCTGTGAAAATAGTGTGGAGATGGTGGCCCAATGGAAGCATACAGGTCTTGGCCACCGTGAGGGTGTTAGGGTGAGTGAGTTGTGTTTATGACGCTATCAGCAATGTTCCAGCAACATCACGGCATGGGACATCAGAAATGGGATGTTGTTATGGTGTTAGGACGAAACCATGAAGTCTTCCCATAAGCTGCCAGAAGCTGTTAATGAGATGATGACTCTATTGTTCTACAGTGAGTGTCTCTTCACATTAGGTGATAGCCAGCAACATCATGGAAACTGACATCAATTGCCATCACACTATGTACTCATATGCTGATGAGAGCAATGGCCTTGGGTGTGACAAGCAACGTTCTTGTCTTGACTAGCCACAGAATTATTGCACACTGAACCCATGAGGCCAATCAGACATGAATCTTCCCATGAGCTGAAACCTGTTACAGATACACCACTGCCCTTCTTGTCGTTGGTTTGGTTTGTTGTTTAATGCCGCACTCAGCAATATTCCAGCTTGTTTCTTATCACTGTCCACACAAAAAGCTACATATATTGGCATGTATGGTTAAATTCAGAATTTAATGACTATATTTTCCATTCCCAGATGTATTTTTCCTCTTAACCAACCTGTTAAAAGTAGCGCCACTGCAGCTCACCTGTGTATGTACTGAGTCAACAGTTGGAAATGCTGACATGGACATATACCTAACAAAAGTTCCTGTCAACATTGCTATTCAAATATGTTCTGTATTAATATTGGGCTCAGAAGTACTGACGCATCAAAAAAGCTACGAAAAAACAATTCTACTATTTTAGATATTGTTAGATTAACACTTTTCAACTTTCAAAGAAGAAAAAAGCATTTTCTAATCACATACAAATTGTTCAAATATTTCACAAGACACGCAGTAACATCCTACCAACTGCCAAATATGGTGGCTACATTGAAAATAAAATTTGAACCTTTTGAACATATCAAGAATATGAAGTTAAAAATTCATTGGTCCTGTTGTTTCTGGGAAGAGGAATTTTACTGACGTCAACAATAAGGATGCTGGACAAGCAGGGCGCGACACAAGCACACTTCACTTTCAGTGATGTGAGGTACTAGCAATGCCTGTTACTACTTTGCCAACTTCGTAAAGGTATGGAAACCTCAGAGGGACATAACTCTCAATGGAGGAGTGGCTGGGAAACAATGTGATGAAAACCAAGAACGTGTTTCTATCTGGAATATTGATCAAGAGGTGGCTATGGTGCCTCATCCATTGTGTTCATTGACCCTATTTCTGAGGATGCACAAAACACACACATGGTTTAAGTAACATCAGCTTTAATCTTGTCTATTTGCATTTGTATAAAGTTGATAATTTCCTATCTACCAACACCTTAACAGTAATCAACTCTAACATGTCACGTTAGAAGTAGCTTCCTTTCAAATCTAGTGACTAGGTTAAAATGGTAAGTAGTGATCACTCCACTTATGATCTCTATTTACTTGCAACACGGTAATCATACAAAACAAAATCATGCACCAAGGAGACTGTCTGATACATATACAGAAATACATTCAGAGTATTTGAGTGAAACCACACAGAACATTATGCACCAAGTACCTTGTTTAACACACGTACAGCTAACGATACAGGTCACTTCGGGGTTACCCATATTAAAACGTCAACAAACCACCCACGGTGGTTCTAGTAGGGAATATAACAGTAACTGTATTTCACAGAAAACAGAACAATTCCACAGAACTCATACACACATTCAGACACAGGGCAACACTGACCTGTTGGAGACAACACAAGGATGACGAGATGGGTCCGTCAATATACAGAAGAATCATGTACATCATTAAGCATATCTACACAGCTGAACACGTGGATGTGCGTTTACTTCACGGCAGAACAAGGCTGGAACGATACACCTTCACACAACAGTACAGAAGAAAGGACCAGGGCTTCCCGCTACTGCTGCTGGTATAAGTAAGTCGGCAATATCATGTAAGGGTCACCATGAATGTTCTCACACCCATTATCCATGTGCAGAATCTAACCAGGTTTTGGGGATGGTGGATACATGGTTATCTTGTAATGTCCTTCATATCCATGTATACTAGCAGCAGCATCAAAGAAGCATGGTGTTTAGCATGACAGTGTCCAGACTTAAAGGGTTCACTTTGAACTCCACGAGATATAAAGCATTTTTAATTTATTTCCTCCTTTGTTTTTTAATGTCCTGTTCATTCAGAGTCTACTAACCACTCATATTTATCTTAACTAAATCAACAAATTCAATATGATCACATTCTGAACAGAAATATATATTTCCAGTTTTCCATTCAAGTATGTAAAGGAGAATGTTCATTATCAAAAACAAAATATTGGGATGTATTGTGATTTTGGTGTACTTTATGTCTATATACTTGGGGCTGACAATATCCAAATTTTCCACAGCCTGCAGCAATAAGGCTTACAAAGTTATCTCCCTTATAATGGATGCCCTGCTAACGGGAACCTTCTGAACATCCACAGTTTCCACCTACTACAGACTTATGGTTTCAACACACAATATGATAAACCCACCCATTCTGTGACTTGGTCAAAACAGTGAAAATGGCAGCCAAGACACCAATGCATCTTCATCACCTGAGTAAAGCCACTGCTTATGTTTACTGACCTGCTCTTCCACAACAGATACAGAAGTTGAGGATGTGTCTAGGCAAGCACTCAAACCATGAAAAAAAGACATCAATGTTTAATATATATAATATAGATACTAAAATGTAGATAAAACTAAAGAAGACATACCAGTCTGCTAAACACTTCTGTGTACAGGAAAAGCAGTCAACACTATTCTTGAGTTTCACAGTTCAATCAGAACAAGTGAATCAGCTCGAACTACATCAGCAAAAGTTGCAATCTGTGTGATGCCTGGTCTAACTGTTACTCCCCACCTTGACATATATACTGGACGAAAATAGTTATGGATAAAATTTGAAATTATGAATAATGATCTTCCTTGACAMACTGATAAAATATCAATCATAAAAATACAAATATCCCTAACTTATTTTGTCCAGTATAGTTATATCTTCATGTATCACGCCTTAGAGCATGTTGGAACCCTGTTTAACCTGTCAGCCATGTTGTACAGACTGAAGAAGACCCCAATGTTTGGGATCATGTGGAAGACAATGTTAGTGCCGAGCCCTGGGGATGAGATCAGTCAAGTATTCAGACACTACCAGGACACTATATCCTCCAATGTTGTCAAATCAAAACAGTTCCCTAGGACACCTATGTGATACCACCATGAGTGTCTGTGATATCATCTGCACCCACCTCTACTCCTACAGTAACAAGCTGAAAAAAGAAATATCTCTAACACAGAACTACATGTATCTGGAGTATTTATGTTCATAGTATTCATCCATTTCTGCACTGATGCAATGTTATGTCATTCCTAATGAATATACTTCATGATTACAGCTCATCAGCTAATCCAAAATTACAATCAATATTCACATCATAATAATATTTTCACATGTGCTATAAAACTTCTAGGATCAACATTTTGAAACCTGAGCTCTCTGAGTTTCTATGTGTTAGCTTCAAGATCTGAAGTTCAGACAAGTGGTGAGTAGCTGGTTGTTCCGACAAACTTAGGGGAGCTGTACCAAATCAGACACGGTGATGAATTAATCTGTATTTCTCTCATACCAAGTTATGCTCTCCCTTCCATGCATACCACGGTAGGATGTCCTTACTGTTCACGTTCCCCGATATCAAACAACCCTGACTAGCAGATATCAATGTAAGTTTCACTTGAAATATCGGTTGCATAGGTCAAGGTCAAGATGAGTGGGTGACCATGTGACACTGATGTAAAGTGATAGCTGTAGACAAGGAGATGTGCGTAATGTATCTCAATTTGTGCCTCAGGAAGCAAGATGATGTACACACAAGAGAATGAGACGGTCTGATGAGAAGATTCATGTAACATCATAACATAAGAGTAATTCACTGAGATATCAAGATGGTATTAAATTGAAATTCACAGTGATATCTAAGATGGTAATAAACCGTAATCAAACAGAGTATTCAAGTTTCAATCAAAGCGACATCATTGTTAAACTTATGATGATGTGCAAACAACATGACAGTGTTGAGTGAGGACAGAGTACAGAAATTATTATGAACATATGTCTCTGGGTGTCCATAAGGTAAATCCTACTCTGGTGTGAGATCCTTCCGCAAGAGGTAAGATCTAACACAAGATAAGAACTCTGATCTCGAAGATGTCTGTACCAGTCAAAGTTCAACACAATGATTTCACTGCATACACACATGTATTACCTACGATCATGGTGCTAACACTGCTTGTTTATGCTGGCCCTGGACCGATTCAACAAAGCAATCTTTGAGCTAATACTATGGTGAATTTGTCCAAGTTTTATTGATCATAGAACTAGAATTGTCTGTTTGAACTGCTCAACTGACGTGACCGTAGCACTTCAAGTATGCATGATCGCACTAAGATCACATCAATGTCAGTTTCCATTTTCAAAGAAGTCCAGTTTTAATACTAAAGCTAATACCTTTTACTGGTTTTCTTTACGATGTCCCCAAAAGCTTTTAGACCAAACTACAATAAAAATATATCATTGCTAAAAGTTCCAACAAAGTCTTACATCAGTCACTGCTGAAAAGTAGGTATCTGGGGAAATTCAATGTTGCTATAGTAACAGTTACCATGGTGACACAATGAACATGAAATACAGAACAAGACCATTTTGATCACGTAAAATTCATGTCTGGTTGTACAAAAGATGGGTGGTTTTGATGGAATCACGAAGCAACACTCTCCGTAAACAAAGATTGACACACTAAAGCACAGGTTGTCGTTCTTGCACACATTACCATCAAGAAAAATATCCCAGTATCACAGACAAGGTCTCTAAAACAGATGTGAGTAAAAGTTTGAGTAACATCAGTGGTGACAGCAAAGACATTTCCATTGCTCAACAATCTAAAAGCCCTATACATTCAACATACAGCAATACAATTGGTCATATCAATGAATAATTATAAAACCACATACAAAACAATGGTACATATTATCAAATAGGTTTATACTTGTAAATACTACACACATCACTGGTGGTTTTCAAAACCTGTAACCTTGAATTCATAACAATGACATGTCTGTCTTGAAAAAAAATGACAATGAGGAAGGTACCAACTGAAGACAGCAAAGCGGATTTTTGTCACAATGCATTCCCTAATTATATTAATTGGGAGTTTTTAGATGACATTTCTGTATCAAAAGACATGGCAAACATTGACAAAAGGATTTCTAACCAATCTGTAAAACACTCTAATGATGTGGATGTCAAAGACGTCACTTTCATTTAATTAAAGAATAAATAACCTAAGTGTAGTGATGCATTTGTTTAAAGAAAGACTGTTTCCTTGTGGGACTTGGTGTGGATCATCCTCCTTGTTGTACTGGATGTCTCTCGAACCTGACGTGAGATTTGACGTTCGACCCGGACACCATTCTGGTGCTCAACCTCCCGATGATCTGTACGGTCAGAAAAGTGACTTTGATGGAGACTATCTTCAGTGCGGGTTAGTCTCATGTTGGTAGATATTTGATCGTGTCCGTTCATCACAACCATTTCACTGTCAGTATGCACCGTCATGTAGCCATCAGACTTGCTCTGGGGCATTGACGGCCGGAGGGTTCCTGTGTCGGAGTAATCCTCCATACCGTTCAGGTTGTCGTAGTCCGATGCTTCCGACGATGGCTGTGTTTCAGCTTCCATGGGCTCCACTTTAACATCAACTACTGTGATAGGATGAACTACTTCAAATCCTTGATGATACTCAGATGTGGCCATTCTGGGGGGTTCTACATGCTCATACTCAGGGGTTTTGTCTGGATCAAAATCGGACACCCGATCGAGTGTTTGTGTACTGTGACCAAGATTGAGGCTATTCATCTCTGAAGCATCAGCAAACGAGGTCCGTGAACTGGGCACGGATGTCCTCACACTGTAATCTACTAAGGACATTCTGGAGTTGCCAGCAGTATCATAGTAAGATGATCCATCTATAGAGTACTCAGACAACCGACTTGATTGTATAGAACGGGTGTCAGTCCGACTGCGTGACATTTCAGGGGTACCGTTTGTGCCCAAATTGCGCTTTCGGAGATATGCTGCCTTCCCACCTCTAGGATTCCGTCTGAAATGTTCATCTATAGATTCTACTGTTCTCCTGCCTATCAACTGATCTATACTGGGCTCGATATCAAGCCCAAATGGAAGTGTAGGAGACTCATTAGCTTTCGGTTTGGGTGGGACATCCATCCTGGCTTTTCTGAGTTCCTCCATACAGATCTGAAGCTGTTCAACAACAACATCGTCATCATAGCTGAAGTCCTTTTCTAGTACGCTCTGGAAGAAGGACAACAGGTCGTCCATCTGCATCCGGCCAATTCGTCCTGGGAGGAGGAAGGACAAGGATTAAAAACTGACATAATCATCATGTGCAATTTCAGTAGATAAAGAAGTTTCCTTTTCAATACAACTGAATACTGTTCAAGCTTAGTATATGCATGGCATCATGTGCAACACAACAGTAAATTATTGTACATGCACAAAATGAAAACAGACACATCAAATACAGAATAAATGATATCTTGTTTAGAACAATAACTTTATTCAACTGAGGAAACCTCTTCAGGAAGCAAGCACCACTGAACAGCCAGGCCCAGTTATAAAGCACTGTTATTTGTTGAAGCCAGTTCTGTCACATCAGCACTTTATACTACTGTGGTCAGGGGGTTGAATCATTTACATCTCCTGATTATAATCACTGGTTTGTCAGCACAATAATAACAGGCTGGTGGCATTCATGAAGATGGTGGACATCTAAAGCCTGCATTACGATGGGCTTGCATTCTGCACACACCCACATAACGGATACAGTTGACAAAGGTTTTAACACTCACTCACTCACTCACTATCCACTCAAACCAATCATAAAATAGAGAGGAACCACCCTGTGACACAACTCCCAAGCTAGAGTCAATTAACTAAGTATATACTACGTTGGATGTGGAATCCCAGTGTGTTTGTGAGTACCTACTTCTGTGCATCTTGACAATACAGTAGGACATGGCGGTGAGCACTCGGTCCCCCTCCAACATCCAGACATCCCACAGTCGCAGGGTCAGGTGGAAGGGAGTCTGGCAAACAACATACATCACACTCTGACTGACAAGTACAAGCAATACATCACAATTTGTATTTTAATTACTTAAACATGCTGAAACTACAGGATGCTATCCACTGAATAAAGGGTAATGTAGTTGTACATCAGGCTATTGGAACAAAACAAGCAAAGACAAGACAATACAAAATTTTGGTTTACCGTCTTTACTCATGTAAGTCTTTAAAACATAAACATATATTAACATCCTCATTTCAAATGTGTTTAAAAAATGCTTACCCAACATGATACTAATATGATAACATAAACCTTAAAAAGTAATGATTACTGCTTTGAAATTGATATTTTTTTAAATTCTTAAGTTCAAATCTGCAAACAAGCAGATCTGGAACATAAAACACATAAAAACGATAAAACCCATCTTTATCATCACAGACCCAACATGTGATCTTCATCCAGCGTCACAGGTCCCTTTGTTCATACATATTTGTATTTACTAATCAACTGCTATTACAATGTATGAGTTGTACTCACCCTGTCCAGGAAGCACTGAAGGAACCACTTGATGGTGTAGAGTGTTGGGTAAATCTCATTCCTCTCCTGCAAGTAAATCAGTGAAATTTCAACAGATGCTGCAGTGGAAACAGTTACAAATATACTATTTCAAAAACGTATACACTATATTTATGTTTCCTTGGAGGTTGGGCCTGTGGCAATGCTTTACAGGTACACAGTGCCAAAACATGTTCCACTGAAAGTTCCTCTGTGTTAAATTACTGATGGATAGTTGACGGCAGTCGATGTCCTGGTGGCTGTGTTCTAGTTTCCAGCGGTCTCACAACGCTAGTGTCCCCGTCTCCAATGTGCCCAGGCACAAGAACAATACCAGTGATCGATACTATAAGGGTAAAAGATAATGCCCTTAAAAAAATAGCGTTACCGTTATTATAGCTAAAATGGATAGAATTTTTAATAAAACAAAAACAAACAACAGTATCGGTTTTGAACCATCTACTGCTAACAACAAATGGAAGTCACTGACAAACTTTTTATAAATATGGAAACGTCATAGATGACGAAACTGTTGAGAGTGACAACATTCGACCTTGACCTTTGCCCATACTACCAGCCACCATTTTTGTCAATGCTCGACAATGTTAGAGTTCCAGTCGATGTTTTCATTGCTGCATGTTGTAATTTATGGTACAATTGTTAAGGTTGGCACAGGTACATGGAACCAATGTGAGTCAGAAATATCATCAATATTGAACCCAAGTTCAAATGAGCCGTAAGTGATTGAACATCAAGAGCTGAGCTCCTTATGAAGTCAACTAACAAGGGGCGTGATAATGGCCCGTCATCAAGCAATTTTGGGGCATTATCAAGTTACAGTGGCCCGCTCATTTCTGATAACATCTTAATGATAATTCTATCCATTGTAGCTATAATATGAGATATATTCTCAACCATCAGGGTACGACTGGTAAGCAGTTAGTGAAGTCCCCAAGTCCGACCACACCATCCATTTAGTCACTTCATAAGACCAACTTAAGGTGCTTACAACCAGTTATAACAAGCAATCCCTAAAGGAAGCTTACCTTAGCAATGAATGTTTGAAATTATTACTTCTAATTAAATACAGAGGTTCCCTATCAAGCAGATACTGACTACACTGAATGTTACACATTCATTCTCAGCAATAGAGCCCATGCATAGTCAATAACTGTCAGTAGGTGTGTTAATGAATTTACTTTAAGTATCTCACCAGATGTTTTCGGATTTTGGGGAGGAACTTTTTCAAGACAACATCATGATGTTCCTGAAATCGCAGGAGTTTGGGGAATCCATGGATGAAGAAGCCTGAACACAGAAAGCATTGGATAAAACTGTGGAGCATTAACTGGATGGTCTGAAAAACGTGATGAAGGGTTACACAAAGATGAGACCTTAGATTGCTTTGCCAGGTTTGCTCCCCTATAAAATATTGTTTATTGCCGAATTTGCAATTACTAGCTACTTACAGGAATATTTGATGTTAGTTGTTTAAAGATTCATTCAGCAATATTCTCGATACATAAAAGTGGCCTGTAAATAATTGAGTCTGGGCCCCACAATGCAGTAAATGTTGTTGTCAACAATACATCACACTTTGGAACTGCACCATCAATCATGGATTATATGAAACAATCCATTCTGGCACTACACAGTTATGCATAGTATTGTTAGGAATGATGAAATCTCATAAAGGCATTTCGTCTGAATCCCAAGTCTTTTCAATCAAAATCTAAACACTGTTCACAATTCCCAGCTTTTGTCACAGTGTGTGAGAAACTAGGCTGGGCTACCTCACCATGCCTTTATGAGAAGAACACTGGGTAACTATTTACAGTACACAATCTGGTTCCTACCATGAACTGTGTGTCTTTCTGTGACAAACAGCTGGGACAAGCCCCAAAAGGCCTCCTGAAATCATAGCAGAAATATATGTACAGTATTATATGACAGAGTCCAATCTACAAACCCTATAGAAAAGAATGAATATCAGTAGGGCCAATGTTTGTCATTGTCAGCATGCTTTCATGAGACAGTATTAATGAATATCAGAATATATGATTCAAATCATAACATTTTCAATTTATTTATTTTTTTTTTCGTGATTTGTGTTGATAATATATTCAGCAACACGAGAGCCATAACCAGTACACTAGTTGGTGACCGTTCTGAGTGTGAATACAGGGAAATCGGGTTGATAAATGAAAGAAGTCAGGGATACACTAAGCATGTAATACCTCTTCATTGAGGTACATGAGCAGTAGGGCAGCGATCTCACTCATGCCCTGGCAGTACCCCAGTTCCGTGTTGTACACTGAGTAGGCTGCAAGGACATGGAACAGGGCCTGTTGTCTGCAACACAAGAGGAATACATAGATGAGATACCCTTTTGAGGCAGTTACTTGTTGTGTGTTTACATCTTGTTTAATGGCACACTCAGCCATATCACAGCTATACGTCAGGCTTTAAACAATATATTCTGGACCAGACAAACCAGTGATTGGCATCATAAGCAACGTTCAATACAAGTGCCCAATGACATGTTGAATCCCTGAGTAAGATCTTCGGATCCATAATGACAAGTATGTGCTGTTGGGGACCTAGTTTAATCATGAAACCCTTTGAAGCTTGAAGCAGCTAAAATATTCAGGAAAAGAGGGTTTGAAAATTATTAATAAATTTTCTAGCAAATTAAATAGTAAAACTATTAACAGGATTGATTACGCCATTGGCAAGCATTAATCATCTCTTACACAGCATCACAGAAACTTAAACTCTGTAACCTTGAGTTGCTAAAACTATGTAATAGGGGATAATTTCCTGACACTACAGAACAAAACAATAGTTTGGAAATGGAGTCTGATGCAAATGGTCTATATGTTGTCATCATAGATAAACACTAAAAGTGGCAGTGGGGTAGCCTAGTGGTTAAAGTGTTCACTCATCACGCCGAAGACCCTGGTTCGATTCCCCAAATGGGTACAATGTGTGAAGCCCATTTCTGGTGTCCCCTGCCGTGATATTGCTGGAATAGTGCTAAAAGCAGCGTAAAGATACACTCACTCACCCACTTAACTCTACCAGTCTGTTATTCCAAGACTGGTAACAATCTAGACGGACGAGTCAGTACTAAACAACAAGTCCGATAACACTGCAGACTAGTTGGAGGCGACCAGTGATGTCTATCCCTGTTCATATCAACATAATGTCTATGTGTGTTTAACGTAGCATGAGAGATCACATTCAACAACTGGTCAGTATGATTCATGAGAGTTTTTGCCACAGATCCAGTTCAGCCTTGGATCTAGGTTGACAGCTTGATGGGTGAGAGAGATCAAACATATGGCGAACAATTATTGTTCTAGTAATGGTCCACAGGCCTATCCTCCAGCAGGAGCCAGATCCCCCCACCATCTGCCCGGCCCTGTACTCACTTGACACCGTATCTTTCTCTGAACATGATGTGGTTCCTGTACGTTCGGTTCACATCCAAGTCAATCTGGCGAATGTGGGTTGACGTCCTCCTGGCACGCTCTCTCATTCGCTAAATACATGAAAAGGTGATTTTATATTCCCACCAGATTTTAAGAACGAAACACAAATATTTTTGTCCTCATTTGTGGCTAATCACATGAACAAACTCAACAGAACTTCTCTGATGTCTATCTCACTCGTTACACAGTGTTTCAAAAGAGCCAACTTACACTGAAAATACTTACAAGTTCTATCTGTGTACTGTACACACTTCAGGAATACTCCACCTACCCTAGAAACACCCCAGGTGTAACACCTCCTACCCTGTATACACTTCAGGTGTTTCCTACCTTGTATACACTCCAGGTGTTTCCTACCTTGTATACACTCCAGGTGTTTCCTACCTTGT
>VKKT01003173.1:68086-84991 GCA_008038995.1 Haliotis laevigata | reverse complement strand
CGCTGGTGTCTGAACTTTTTATAAGATCGGGAAAGCAGTAGGGGTAATGGTAGCTGGATCAAAGGTCCGACCAAAGCCTTATTTGTGAAATAAGGCTTTGTAGAGGCTTTTGTTGAAAGTGATTTCGTACCCCCATTCCCCCTACTACTTCACGTATATATATTTAACTTGCCGGACGGATTTTGAGCTTTTTTGGTGATTTGGATGGTGATCCCCTCGCTGTCGTTGTCGATGCGACGTCCGCTGCCTTGTAGTCTGTTGTCGTCCGTGGATCGCATGTCCAGCCACAGCGCGTATTGTTTATCCAGGCAGTCATCGAGCGTCACGTAGGGCAAACCCAGTTCTTTGACGATGTCGCTTGATGGCCGGTAGTTTTTTTATCTTGTCCCACTGCTGATGAGCTCGCATGCTTTGGCTGAACAGCTGGTTGGGAACACCTTCGACGGTCAGTTCCACTTTCGTGATTCGGGATTCCAAGTAAGTTAGCTGTTAATTCGAAACAGCTCATATTCCGCCACGTGAATGATCAAGATGCCTTTCATTGATTTAGCCGGCACGTTCAGGTTGATGTTCCACAACGTGTCGCTCTTTTCCTTGATGATCGTCCGGTGCCGCAACACCCAGTCGTACAGGATGGACAGCTTTCCCGAGTACTGGTGGCGAATCTGCCGGGCCAGTTCCGTGCTCATGAAAAAAACAACAACCATGTCGAAGTCCAGCGAGATGTTGTCGACGATGTAGCTGGACTCGGTGCCGTCCAGCGTGAAGATGACTTTGCCGTAGTCATTGAACGTGAGTTCGTATTCCAGCCTGTCACCCAGCGCAGCCTGGTAAAACGGGATGTGCCCCTCAAGCAGCTCGAAGTCGAGCGGTATGCAATACCGATTCCCGTACGCCTCGGCGAAGGGCTTTTTCTCCTGCTGTTATATTGCCGAGATGGTCTTGCGTGAAACCGTACCCCACATGGATTTCATTCGATACGTCTTTATTCTGACAAAGTCCTGCTGATTTTGATGGTGGTTTTCTTGACAATGGCACGGCCCAGGTTGTTCAAGATCGTGCGTTTGTCGGTCGTGGACTCCAACGTGATCTGAAAAGTTAGTCGAGTCGTGCCAGGGACGATGACATAGTTCGCGCCCAGGTTGGGGAATCGAACCAACAGTATTTGGCTTTGATCAATCGTGCTCGGATTGTTGGTGATTGTCACCGACTGATGTACGGCTTTGACACTGAGCGGCTCTCTTGATCTTCGGAAAGGATCTAGCTTTCGTCCATAGTGCGACATTGTTTATATTGAAACTATGTATATTATAAGTTTAATATAAAAAATAAAAATGGCTGACAATATTCCCATGGACTATTTCTACGTACATCAGCTGAACAACAATGATGCAGCAGCCATGGACACCGCGTTCATGGGGACACCATGGGCAATGATCTTTTAAAGGAGGCCGTGGATGAATATAACGATGCTTTAAAGCATGATAAAAATTACGTGGAACCGTTGGGTCGTGACTATTCTAAGTTCAAAATCTACAACAAAGGGAAGCTGTGATTGAAAGCTCATCCGGAT
Organism: Haliotis laevigata; assembly: GCA_008038995.1. Lineage (NCBI taxonomy): Eukaryota > Metazoa > Mollusca > Gastropoda > Lepetellida > Haliotidae > Haliotis > Haliotis laevigata. Next base: position 83,418 of record VKKT01003173.1, on the reverse strand, counting down.
GTCAATTTCATGAACAAACACACGAGAAAACTGCTCGCCCTGTCAACGCTAGCCAGTCGCCATGGCGATAGTCAACTGATCCGCGGCGAACTAAACCTTCCGCCGAAGGTCGTCCAAGACCTGCAAAACGTAAGGACCAAACTCGGGGATACTAGCGCTGCTGATCCGAGAGAAATGCCCCAGAACACCAAAGAAGCGTTGGTGACATGAGCGGAGAACTCAGGGATAACATGGGTAAACTGAATGAAATCGACGAGCACATTGCTCGCGAGAAAAGATTGCGCGACCTGGAAGATGAGAGATGGACCAGATTGGAAGCCGCTTCCTTCAACCCAGAAGCCCTCCGATAGCAAATCAGCCACGTGTGACCGAGTCTTGAACAAGGACACCACGTTGGCTGACAGGATCCGAATTCTGTTCCGGGATGGAATAACCATCGCCAGCGTTCTCACGGCTTTGGGCTTCATCATATTGACCCTGGTCATATCGCTGACGGGCGGTGGTGGTACACCAAGCCCAACACCAACAAGTCAATCATCACCAGGAGACGACGTCAGGGACTGGATAAAAAAACATTTGAAATGCGAAGCCCTGGCTAAACTGGCCGGCAGAGCCGTCGAAGGGCTGCCTGGCATCTTGGGCAGCATCGTTTCCTGGTTGCTAGGCTTCTTGTCGAAAAACAGTCACGTGGCTCTGTCAAAACCTGTGGGCTTTCGTCGTTGCCGTGGCTGGTCTAGTGTACGTCGCAACCAAATGAGGCACAGTCAAACTGCAATCCCGCCTACCACCAGCGCCGTTTTGCGATCGACATGCCGCTGATTGTCTGCCTGCATGTGCAGGGGGTAGCTGCTGCTGTTGTTGTTTGTGTGATGGTGCTACTTCTACTTCCGGTGTCGGTGCCACGATGCCCGTTTCGTACTGCGACACAATTCGACTCGCATTATTGACGTTTTGGTTCAAACCCAACTTTTGATCAGCGGTCGCGATGATGATTTCATTTTTGTATCATTTTGTACCACTCTGTTCACCCTCAGTTGCATGTCACTCGGAGCCATGTACAGTCTTGCGCTGAACACGTCGACTTTCCACCGGGTGTATTCTACCGTGTTTTGAAAGCGTTCAATGGCACTCGGTAGATCGACCGTTCTAGCAATGGCATCCTCGTCGTTAGCCACGAACTGTTTCTGTGCAACGCGTTTGCGTCTGAGCGCCCAGCACGGCCCACACGTACGTTCGAATCGTTTAATCTGACAGCACCGGCACGAGTAAACCCTTTCGAAGTGTCCAGCATGAACATTTAACAATCATCCGTGGGTCCCTGCTCAAACCTCCAAGTCGTCATATGAGCGAAATATTCTCAAGCACGACGTAAAAACCCAATTTCACCTTACCTCCAACCTCCAAACGCTGTAATCCTTGCTGTCTTTGAGAGCCATGTAATCGTCGTTCCACTCGTTCATCTTAATGATACGACTTGTAACCCCAATCTTTAACCAGCTGTTTGCTGGCTTCCGCGAGATACATGTTGTGAATGATGGGAATGCCCAAACTGTGGTTCGGACCCTGCAAACGCCAATCAACCATCTTCGGATCTAGTTTCACTGAATTCACTGCAAACGCTTTCGTACTCACGTCGATCATATGGATTGTTTACGGCATTCCACGCCTTATCCTTTTCAGGATACGTCTGATCTGGTGGTACACGTGAAACGAGAATACAGACCGCCTCAGCGCATCACGATGAGTGTCGTTCAACGTTACGCCGCACCCGGTAGTCGCGCACCACACAGCGAAATTGAATTGATCTGCCAGAACTGCATTGGGTTATGGAACCAAGCGTGTACTGTTTTCACATTCGTGACCGAAAACCCGTAATATTTAAACACGTCGATGAACCAAACCATGAAATGTAAACCATCCTTTGAACAACCACAATACTTGGTTGCGTGAGATAGGTAGCACTATATTATCAATTTTAGAATAACACACTGCTGGTTTGTACATATTTGAATTTATATAATTTAGTACTCATATCTCCTTTTTTCAATTTGTACGTGACGCTTCTGGGAATCACAAGCAGCGAGTCCATTCAACTGCTGCACATGATCGATAACACGTCCTGTCAGCTCGAAGTCGCGCTCTGCGATATCACCTACTACCCGCAATGGACCAACATCAACGGCAAAAACAACAGGCTGTTCGTCAATAACGCCCGCAACCAAATAACGGACGGTTACTACAGCGTGTGCTCACTCAACGAAGAAATTCAAAATGAACGACTTGAACGGCACGGTCATGTTAGCCAACAACGGGAAAAAACGACCGACAACGTTCAAGGCGAACGACCTTCCACACTGCTGAGAGCCATGCCGGTGAAAACGGAAAAGTATAACGACCGCAGAATCGAATCGTTTTCATCGCGTCATTACAAGAAATTAATCCGAGGCAACATCACGGAATTGAAAATATCGGTTTAGACGTTAAACACAATCCCGTAAGTAAAGGGTATCTCAGCGCGACGCTTCACATACGACAATGACGGAACACGCATTAGAAAATGCGTCCAACCTCGGTGACACGTGCGGATTCGACGAACCCGGAGTCGACGACAAACTGTACGCCTTGAAACTGAAAAACTGCTGCCCTCTACTGTCGCTGGTGGAGGTGGCAACGACCTAGGTGATTTCGTCGATACCGAAGGAGCGGTCAACAACACTCGGTACAACTTGATCCACAACAATGACGAATGGACGATACCTGGACGATGCCGAAACCACGACCGTCTCCAGAAACACGCAGTACACTCTCATCTTAACAACGAAAATTAGTGGGTATTAGTGCCATCCCAAATCGACTCGAATCTCAACATCACGCTAGACTCTCCCCACGTTTTCATGGACAACAAAGATCAATACCTGACGAAAGTTGTGAACAACGGAACGCTTCTCGTGGCTTACGTCCCTACGCAAAGACTCAGTGTGATCGTCGGCACGTTGAGGCAAAGAGTAGCCTACATGCTGTCGAGCAGCCCCGGGACGAAAAACGTGGCATTGCAGATTGTGTCGGAATTCGACAGCGTGGTAAACGTCCTGGAAAATCTGCTGGTGAAATCCATGCTGTACATCCAAGTCTACCTCGGCAAACCGCCATCGGCGCGTAACCCCGTTGAAATCGTTAAAGGGATCAAACTCTCCTGGGCCAAACAACAACAATACTAAGTTTGCTCCGTTTACATGCGGGTGAACGTTAACGCTTACACCAGTCTGTAGGGAGTCACTGTGACCGTGGAAGACATGATATCGCTCACCGAAATTTTCCTACTAGACAATATACATCTCATGGGTTTGAAGTGCACGTCTGAGGAATTAACCGATAACCAATTGAAAACCATTTCGTAGTACATTATATATAAACAAGATGAACCATCATCATCCAAACGTAACGCTAGCCGATCTCGGAGACACGAGGGGATTCGATCTGCCCGGCGAGGAAAACACCTTGTACGCCATGCGCTTACAAGACAACGTGTACAAACGGCGAGAAGTTATCATCGAATCATTCACCTGGTCCTGACCTACCCCTATCTTATCATGGATAATAATGATGGTGGCATCTCACTAAAAGGGATACTGCTTGGGAGGTATAATCCTGGAAGAAGAACGTGGACAAGCGTAAAGCCATTACCAGATCAAACGGCTTACATGTTAGTCCCCAATGAGAAAAAAAAGCGTTATTTATACTAAAATATACTTATGTGCCGGACTCGTGGATCAGTGTGATACAAGGTTCTACTCTTATTATCGAAGTATTTCTTGGAGATGCCCCCAGAGTAGATATAATCCTTCTGCATGGGTTAAAAATACGCTGGCATGATCGCCATCAACAAAAACGTTGTCGTATTTGTATACAACAAGGAAAACCCCCCACCGCATACCTAGATATTATGATATTTCAAAAGGATTTTATTGAACTCAGACCATTTATATATACGAAAACTTGTACCTCATCAGCTTAAAGTATATTCATGAAACATTGACTGAGGACCAATTAAATACTATTTTATAAAAAAGAGTATATATACGGAATGGGACTGTACCCGGTCGTGGATGAAGTAGCAAAAACACTGGAAACCATAGACAGGTTTCGTTTGCGACAGATATGTGAGATCAAACAACAACTAGAACGTGAACGCCGTGGACGGTGTTGACAGCCCTCTGGTTTCAGTCAGCATGGGATTAGGCGTAGCAGGTGTCGGGTTATTATCCACCATCATGGCTGCACCCGTGGTGCTAGGCATCAAAATAACAGACAGAGTGGTAGGGTTGATGGGATTGACCCTTAAGTACGTGTCTCACAGACTGCAACGTAAAGCATTGATACACGACAAAATTAGAATTCTAGCCGAGGAAAGTTAAACACGATAGACGATCATATTTCCACCATGCTCACAGACTCAAAAATCTCTGAGGAAGAGAATCGCAAAATCTCACAGAATGAAACAAGATTTGGACCAAGTCTCGTAAAAACGCTGTCATTTGCGAAGACGAGAAAAATATTTTCATAGAACAAGGGAAGCAACAGGCCAATAAGCCTACATTACGACAACCAAACAAATCATAAGAGATTCACAATAAACTGTTTCGCGAACATCAACATAATGTAGCCAGCCATCTCAGCGAGCTGTAGGTAAATAGTCGAGCTGAGACACAAACACACTGCGACTCGCCCACAGCGCTCGCTTAATGCTACCGAGACGGCAGTGAGTCGAGATGCGGCATGATTTAGTGGAAATTAACATAAAGTTGCCAGCCAGCCAGCCAGCCAGTCGGCTGTACAAGCCAAGCCGAGCCAAGCCACACACTGCGACTCGCCCACAGCGCTCGCTCGGAAACTGCCGATGCGTTTCATTCACTTTCAGACATCTGTAGTATATTGTCAGCCGGTCGTGCATCATCATCATAGCCGAGCCGAGAGACACACACACTTATACTCGTCCACAGCGCTCGCTCAAAGCAAACCCCGAGATGGTAGCTAGGTGATGACTTCCGAGACCTGCGTTTCATTCAGCTAAAAACACCTCTCGCCTCTAATATATATAAAAAGTGTGACAATACATTGCATTGTTAACCTTTCAACAGACCGACCTCCATGCTCAATAAAAAATGATCATTTCCTAAACTATTTGACCGATTTTCGTGAAATTTTGCATGCATCTTGGCAGATGGTTACACTATAGCAAAACGGCATTGGGACCACACGCGATGACTTCATTAGATTAAGTATGACTTAATTACGACAAAAAGTTGGACATTTTTCCTTTTCCTGACCGACCCCATGCCTACTTAAAAGTCAATATTTCCAAAACTATTCGACCGATTTTCATCAAAGTTTGCATGCACCTCAGTAGTAATATACACAATGGGGCTACGGGATTAGGGACTTCAATTTTTAAATTGAGCCCTTGGGAGGGACCTGGTACCGTAGCCCCATTGTGTATACTACTGTGTCCTTGAAACATTCCTCATGAACTTCAGTCCTGCTCAATAACTATCACTATGACAGAACAAAATAGAGTCGGAATACAAATTCAGAGGCAGTATAATACAAAAGTGATAGGTAATATTCATTTCTCAAAAACAATTGTCTTACTTGCAACTAGTTCTGGCAGGGTATATTGATCATCACACAATGCTGGCCTTATGGTAATTTATGATGTAATGTGAGTCTGGATAGTACCCTTGGAATCAGATCCTGTGCAGCGCCAGAATATTGTCTCTTCTTTCTTTCTGTTGATTCATTTGTTCTTGCATTCAAACAGGTAAACATGTCGACCGCTTCATGGATGAGATATGACTCATGCTGCCACAAGTACATTCGCCAATGATGCTGTAGGTAAACATAATTCCTGAAGTTATATTTCAACATTTGTTTCATGATTTACAGTATTTTGCTCCAAGATGATCTTGAGATAAAATAAACTGTGTTGAGCTAGTTACACGTCGTTTTAGGGAATTGATGGAGAATGACAACCCTACCTGAGAACTTAGCCTGCTCCTCCGAGACAATTTTGGTTTCAATGATCACAGATATTAGGTAATATACTCTCTGTGCTCATGTGGTGATGTGCGAGAGAGTATGGCAGGAAAATTAGGCGATCTGGGTATACTCTGTCCAGACTAACAGTTAGTATGATAAATATATATTTTTAATAATAACAATTGTTTTTCCAAAGAACCTTTCCCTTTCTGCTGTTTTCATATGGAATCAAGAAAACAAAGACTTGGCTCAGTTTTATCGTGACTTGCCATATTTTATGTTCACATTTTCTTGTATGGGAGTAAGTGCTTGAATTAAGGTTTGATCACACAACCAGCCTGTCTTGAAAATATGCTACAGTTGATATGCATAATATTTTTCTCAGATTTACTCCACTTTTGACTTTGAAAGTTTACAACATTTTAAATTCATTATTTGTCTGTTCAGATGCAAGTAAAACTGAGGAAGAATGAGTAACACCATCTTGTGGACTAGCATTTATACTGTTAGTTAGATGACAGCTCAGTTGATCAATATTTATTTCCAACCTTGGTGTGGCAGGGAAATTATGTCATAGACAGTGGGGCACCAAGGAATGAATTCCTCCAATCCCAACATAAGACTAATTGTTTAGCTTGTGGACTCCTTCTTGTGGGTCAAGGATCAGGTTGGTTCAACACATAATGTATTATTGATAGAAATATTCATGTTGTTGGCACACTGTGATACCAAATTGCAGACTTCAGTATCTTCATAAGGTGCATGTGGCCCACATTAGAACAAATATCTTTATAAAATTGATTTCTTTTACAGACTGACTGTCATCTATCATCAACAGGACAATGGACAATCATGCAGCAAGTCACCCATAGGTAATGACTCTGCAACCATGGATGCCATTTCAAGACAAATGAGCTATGCTCTGAGATTTAGATGTCTAGCCCTTAACAGTTTCCTAACTATCCTGCCAAAGTTGATGAGACAGTCTTCCAGGTTGTTACCGAAGTGTTCGAATGGATCCTCTCAGATTGATTCAGAGTCAGTTAAGCAGTCTGAACTGGAGTACAGGGCTTCCTTCTTGTCAAAACATTTTCACCTACCTCAGAAGGTAATGGAAGATTTCTTGAGATCAAATTTTCAAATTTTCTCCATGAGCAGGGACAAGTTTCAGTCTTGTTCTTTGCTTCTTTCATCCCATGGAGTTACAGCAAAAGAAATGTTCACTTACCCAATGGTATTCAGATGCAGTGTTTCCACACTTGGAAAACGCATGGAGTCAATGCAGAGATCAGGAATGCAACCAAAGCTGAGTCTTGTCACCTTGTCATCATGCAAGTTCAATGCACGCATGACTAGACTGCAGGTTGATAGGGATGCTGAGTTGGAGTTGAAAGATCATGAAACTTTGTTAAGCAGTTTGTTAGAGTGCTCACCTGAAGAAGCTGCTGCTGCCCTCAAGGACCGGGGCTGGTTCAGAAAATCAAGGCTCCTCACATTGAAGAGGAATATTCAGATCTTAAAGAATTATGGAGTGCCAAGTGAAGCAATACTTGAACGCCTTTATGTTCTTATTAATTCTCATAAAACTTTAGAAGAACAGTTGACAACTTTGAAAAAGGAAGGAGTGTTCTACCCTGACTACCCCAAAGCCTTCATGACACTACTTCAGTCAGACAGTGGTGACTTCCAAAAAGGCCTTAACAGCATTTTGGTGGATCGAGAGATCCTTCGGGAGGTTAACTGCAAGGATAAGGCTGAGTATGTTGTAAAACGTCTCGAGTGTACAACTGAGGGCTTAAACTATATGCTCCAACAGTACAGACGTCTCCTCACTGTCAATGTACCTAAATTGAAACAAAATTTGGACTTCCTCTTGAATGTCTGTGAATTGAAAACAGCAGACATTATGAATAATGCACTAGTACTAGGTTTTGGAAACAATACATTACAGGAGAGATATAAACTTCTGGTTGATCAAGAAATTCCAGTGACTGCAGCAATCCTTAAAATGAGCAAGGGAAGGTTCCAGCAATATGTTGACCAGTATTACTTTAAATGATTACATTATCTCAGTCTCTTGCCATTTGATACAAAATTTCTCATTTCTGGATTCGTATAATCGACAGAAAGTATAAATAGTTTTAAGCTACACAGTTTGGTATGATTTGCCAGGATTTTGGTATCAGTGACACACACAGGTTTATGAACTATTTTATCTTAAAACCATTATACATGTATATTTCAAATTTAGTCCAAAATACATTTATCTTTTCAGAGCTGAAATCCCATGGTGCACTGTTAGACATCAATCATTGACATTTTATCCTCTGCAACCATTGTATATGTGAAGAGTGTACCATCTTTTGTTACACTTTTACCCTTATTTTACCTCATAAGCATACAATTCTTTTCCTTGATTTTTATGAGTGACATAATGGATTGGGCAGTCAGATTCCATGACTTGGTCTATGGTGCATCTTTGTACTCTAGTGCCATGGGTCATTGGAATGATCACTGGAATGTGTGATGTTTCCAAAGATATCACTCACTCACTCTCTCTCATACATACACCATTGTAAAGTTGAAGTATCATCTGTGGCTGTGCTCCAAGTCTAATTGGCAAAGAGCACTATTGTAATTATTCTGTTATGACATATTGTTATGCTCTTCCTTAAGCCACAGATAACCCAACAACAAATGACTAGAAGCTTTAAAAAATAATCATCAACACCTTCAAGAGAATCTGGTGATAGTTCGCCTGTAAGTCTGAGTGAGTTTTACACCGCAGTCAGCAATATTCCAACTATATGGCGGTGGTCTGTAAATAATCGAAACCCCTTAGTAGCCTTTTCTGACAAGCATGGGTTACTGAAAATCAATTCTAGCCCAGATCTTCACAGCTCCTGTAAATCTGACGACACTCTAGGACTTAAGACCTGTAATTACAAAATAGTTATCTGAAAGCAAAATATACCAGCTGCTGTCTCACAAACCACCAGTCTGATGTCTTAGAGATTAGTTTTGGCACAGGGAGCGGCATCAGATGCCCAGCAATATTCTCCACAACATCCCATGACTGGCATTGTTTGATTTCGCACAATGTTTTCCCCAGAACCAACAGTAGCAGCACTTCAAAATGTGCAGAGAGTATCTCAATGTTTTCTAAATCAAAAGTAGATCTATTCATGTTAAGATATCTTCATTGGTTGCTGCCATTATGGATAATACTTTTGATCTCAAGTATATTGTTGAGTTTGCTTTAAGAAAATGTATCTTCATTGGTTTTACACAAAAAAGAAGGCAGTTTGTCATTGAGTAGTGTCTCCTGTTGTGTTCTTATATGGATGTCATAGTGTAATTGTATGTGATTCTTTTTTCAATTAGATAACAATGCAAAAGACATATCTTCTTAAGTTCAGCATAGAAAACATTGCCAAAATTATGTGTCCCTTTAATATTAGAAATTGTGTGCTTAGTTTGATTTTAAATACCATAGCTTTTAGGCAGCCATGATGGAAATAAGCGTTCGGTAAATAAAAAAAACAAAGTATTAAATTCCGAATATTTATTCTTATAAGAATTAGACTGGGTTGGTGAAAAATATGTCTATCCGGCCAGTCGCTAATTTTCATTTCTTTTGAAGCTCATAAAAAATTCATGCTTCCAGTTAAGGTACTGAAGTAGAGCATAACGCAGTGGGGCTGTTTATGTGCTTGACGGGGTGAGGAGCTTTCACAAGAGCTTACTTGGCCAGGGGAAGTAACTCTTATCACCAACTACAACTTCCTGTCGTCTGCCTTCGATAAAACTGAACCCGCGACGTCTAAAATGTTCCATTTTGAGAATGAAAATCAGAACAACTTCAACTTGCCATCTGGAGACGATGAAATTTCGGGAAATGGGTTGTCATTTTTGGATGAAGAGGGGAATCAAACGGACAATAATTCAACACGAAAGCGAAAGGTGGATGAAGAAGGATTCGTTCATCCAACAACACCAGACATCCCGAAATCGTCTATACGATATGGGCTCCCCTCAAAGCCTTTTGGGTTTGAAAAGCTTATAAGCAATAATCAGGACATCCCAGCCGAAGGGAGAGGTAGACAGAATTCCGATTTTGATGAAATCGGCGGAGAAAGTAATAATATGAGACGCGATGATGATGAATCGGTGATTTCATCGGAGGACACAAACGCTTCAGAAGACACTTGTGTTGAGGTATACAACAAGGCTTCAGATTCTGACAGTGAAGTTGACAAATTGACAAAGAATGAGAAAGTTTCTGAACTCATTAAAGAGTTGTCTGCAGATGCAAGAATGGTTACTAAGCAATTTGCCGAAACGTTTGAGGACTGTGAAAACTATGAGACGTTTTGTGTATCTCAGCTTGATCAGCTCATTTCAGATGCAATAAGATTGGAGGAAACACTGAAAAATCAGAAAGACGCTCTTCGCAAAAGACTTGGTTTTATTTCCAGAACACTACAAGAAATGTAGTTTCTCTGCACTGTGCACATGGTGGTTATGAGGGGTTTTAAAAATATGGAATTACAACTGAATAATCAATATATTTATGTAAGATGATAGTGATCGCTCAGTGACTGCACTGTATTATCTGTGTGTCAGCTACTTGTCAGACCACTAAGAGTTACGAAGTTATGTTTGCGGTCTTGTGTTAAGTTCCACATGGCGTTGCTCGTTTTGAAATTAAAGCTTCTTTCCTGATCATTTTGCTGTCTTTGCGTTTCTGATATGGCGGTCGTGATAGTTAAATAACGGCCTAAATTACGTAGAAAAGGATATGTGAAGTACGGTAATCACGGAACTTTGTACTGTCGTGTAGTAGGTTATATTTTGTTCGTACTACAATACTTCCACTTAATTGGTATGTCATATACATTATATTGAGTGTATGTGTGTGCTCACGAAAGAGGTTTTAAAAAAGATATTCAGATAATAAAATATAGTCTGTTCCAGGTATTGTGTTTTCTAAATTGTTGAACTTTTAGTTACAGTACCATTCTTAAATAGCAGACATTCCCGTTTAGCCTTGTTTTATGCAATCTTATTCATGAATCGATCGTAAACGTTTTGGAAAATAGAACGATGACCCCTTCAAAAACACCACCGGTCTCCTCGATCTGGAATGCAAATATCAATTGTGATGAGGAAGATCATGCTATTTATTGGTAGATTTAGACGATGTTTTACGGATGTAGAAGTACGTTGTACAACCCCACTGTGCTCATATCTATTTTGTTCTGGATATGACGGTGAGCCCCCGCTTGAGGATGCGAACTGCAGCTACAGTCCGTTTGAATTCATTTGAGACCGATGAATTGCTCACTAACACAAAATCTAATAATTGCAACAAACCAAATTTTGCACAGTCACATGAAATCGCCAGACCAACTCAGGTGATTTGTCTCATAATTTTGGACACCCGAATAAAAACGTTGTTAAACGAAGGATCATTATTATTTGGTCACTTTCGATATTTTTGACGGAGGGGGTGGATGGCGCCTGCCTGTTCTACCAACAAGTGGTTCCCCTCGTAAAAAATAATGATCGTTTGTAAAACAACTTTTTTATTCGGGTGTCCAAAATTATGAGACAAATCATCAGTTGGTCTGTCGATTACACTAAACAGGCAAACAACAACCATCATAAAACCCATACACAAGATTGACACAATCAGTCTATTGATCTCAACTCCAAACAGTAATAAGGTACTACCCAAAATGGATCTTTCGGTAAATGATTCCAGGGAAAAACAAACCATCAAAGTTCTTTCTGAGTTTGAAAAATCTCTGGTACAACATGAGAAATCACAAAATAAAGGTAAACCTCAACCAGTTACATTTCAAACCTCAGCTTCCAGCACTTACAAAGAAAAACAAAATAAAACCCACAAAAAATCGGAAAAAAAACAAACAAATCTAAAGATGCAAGACGACTAAACTACTCAAATCAAACCAAAGCAATCAGTCAAATGACCTGTTCCAAAACAATAGATGACAGCTCTTACAATCAACCTAACTTCAATACTTTGGTTAATTCATTATGGAAGTGGCACTTAGATCCACACCCCGTCTAAACTACAAATCTTGGAAGGACATATATTTACAATCTTCAGACTAGCAAAACAACTCAGAATATATACCAAAACACTCAGTTTAAGAAGGCAGTAACTACCACTGTCTCACACTCCAACCTTCAAGGAGCCGAAAGACCAGGCTATTACTCCCGAAGACGATAATATGGTATATCAAATTCATACACAGCTTCACTTTAAACTATTGCTTCCATTCATGTTTTATGTTGGTAAGTGTATTACAGCGGAACTGCAACGGGCTAAACAAACGCCCGTCAAAACGAATTCAAAGCTCTGCTAACAAAAAACATAATTTCACCTGATATAATTCTTCTACAAGAAACCAGAGTATGATTAAGCGTCCACGTCGAGAGTGTTGGACGCGTGTATATATATATATATATAACTAGTAAATGTTTTCAGAAATGAAAAAGTTAACATCCCATCATGCAGCCTCTGCCTCGTTCTCTAAAACATAGTTTTGCTGTAGCACGGATGTAAATCAATTAATTAGATTGTCATTTTAAAACTCTACTCTTAGTAAATGACAGTATGAAGTATTCATTAAGAATCGTAACGTATGTTTTGAATGAGTGACAATGCCGACATGACACGTGCAATCAAACCGGTTTGAGATATTCCGGATTCAGTGGTGCAATATACCGCTTTCAGAAATACCACAGATCACGTGACCAGGAATAATAAAGACTTGCACGGCTGCTTGGAAGGTGGGTATTTTACCTTAAAATTTGGTTAGTTAAGGCATGCATGATTGTCATAGTAGGTTGACATTGTGATGAGGACACTGTATAGTGTGTAACAGGTTCTGAAATTACACCTGACAAAATGGTATTCTGCAGCTTTCCCGCGAAAAGACCTCACGAGTGCTTCAGTGTTTCCCCCAAGAAGACAACAAGGCATAGCCTGCTCGCTCTATATACTGTAGGCCTACCCGTCGGCCGGGTCTTCTCTACCTCTTTTGTATGTGTTCATGTTTGTATGGTTGTTGTTTTACGTGCGCCCTTCGACGAACAGCAATTCCTCGATACGGCCGATTGCTCTTCAATGGAAGTTAAACTACCTCAATTCAGTCGTCCTCAGTGTGTTGTGTGTTGTGACTGCCAGGTGAAGACTTGGTTGGCAATACATAGATTATTTACAGACAGACATACTTCATTTGAGTCTCACCACACATGTAACAGGACATGGGCATACAATGGCATGATACATGATGCATGAACCACTCTGTAAGTTATGAGAGACACAATGTAAAAGGTATAATACACACCACATAATATACAAGGGTAAAATACATGAAGGATACGTAAATGAATATGAAGTGGTATTGCCTATGTATTAGATATATAATAATATATGTGCTATTTGAACGAGGAACAAAACACAACAGAGGCGTTTGTTAAACAGGGTTATGGAATTACCATAGAAAGCGGCGAAACCCGTACGGTAATGTATCAAGTATATTGTTTATCAATGTGGACACGAATGTGTGCAATCTTGAAGATTCATAACATGGAGAAGTTTTCACGAGTTCTTTGAAAATGCGTCACTTTCTGTATTAAGACCTGACTTGTGATTCAGACTACCTTTACATGACTATTGTGTGACAAGATTGTTTAGAGAAACTCTTAATATGTTCAATGATTATCCAAGTTATGTGGGTGCATGGCTATAGAAGAGATGGTGGGGGTAGCCATATATGACCTACATATTACTGGACAATATCATTTTGAGGATCAGCTGAGCAAATGATGACAACTTCCACGTAGACGATTTGAATGTCTTGACAGTGTCTTTGTACACAGAGGGAGCACAACGTGGTCACAAATGACCATCTCCTCATTATCCCAGCAGGGATTCAGACTCAGAGTTTGTTCTTCATCCACCTATCCCCCCAGAGTGTTTCTGTTTGTCTTTTAACGCCGCACTCAGCAGTATTCCAGCTATATGGCGGCGGTCTGTAAATGAACGAGTCTGGACCGGACAGTCGAGTGGTCAATATCATGAGCATCGGTCCACGTAATTGAGAGGCGATGATGTGTGTCAACCAAATCAGCGAGCCTGAACACCCGATCCCGCCTCTTGAAACATTCATGGGTTGCTGAAGACCAATTCTATCTCGGATCTTAATAATTCACGGGTTCCTTTCACGGTATTTGTCAACATCATCGTTACCATGATCACGTTTGTGTCTGTGAGTTCCCGTTTTGCAGACTCTTTTATGACGTGTAAATGTAATGATAGGACGATTAAACAGTATAAGAATTCATTTAGTCATTGTTTGTTTACGGGTTTTTACAGGAAGTAAATCAATAACTTGTTTCTTATTACCGAATGGCTTTGACAACGTTGCCGATACTATTAATTAGTTTCGAACAATGGAATAGGAATAGCTCGACGCGAATAGGCAGGCGCCTTAAAGGTACGTGGCATTTTGTTGCCTGTGTTTTAGGTCTTGTATAGAATCAGACAGATTCAACATCTCAGGAAGACAGCTATGTGAACACTACAGTTGGTTGCCTATCACCTGCTGCATATCGACTGTGTAAAGATTGAAAAGTATTCTATAAACAGTAAAATACGTTTAGTTTAGGTGTTCACTATATATAACACGTCGTTGTTGCTGACATTCAAGAAAACCTTCAGTCAGTGTCTACATGCACGTTGTTGTGACTGAAAGGCACACAGACGTCTGTATATATCAACACGATGTGACTGTTCAGGTATCTTCGTTGAGTGACTGCATGATGTGAAGCTATACCGTCAGTATAATTTTACGTGGTGTGACTGGTGTGAAGCTGCACCGTCAGTATATTTTTACATGATGTGACTGATGTGAAGCTATACTGTCAGTATATTTTTACATGGTGTGACTCATGTGAAGCTATACTGTCAGTATAATTTTTACATGGTGTGACTGATGTGAAGCTACACCGTCAGTATATTTTTTACATGGTGTGACTGATGTGAAGATATACCGTCAGTATAATTTTACATAGTTACTGATGTGGAGCTATACTGTCAGTATAATTTTACATGGTGTGACTGATGTGAAGGTATACCGTCAGTAAATTTTACATAGTGTGACTGATGTGAAGCCATACCGCCAGTATATTTTTACGTGGTGTGACTGATGTGAAACTACACCGTCAGTATATTTTTTACATGGTGTGACTGATGTGAA
>VKKT01003171.1:53788-67868 GCA_008038995.1 Haliotis laevigata | reverse complement strand
AGCCTGACCACCCGATCCCGTTAGTCGCCTCTTATGACAAGCATAGTCGCCTTTTGTGGCAACCGTGGGTTGCTGGAAACCTATTCTACCCCGGATCTTCACGGGCCTATTCAAACGGAAAACGTGTATTTAATATAATGTTATGTTACTGAACCAATGATTTAACATAACAAATGTATTGAACGAGTGTCAACTATATCATGACGAGACAAGATTACTCATAAGTAACAAACATGTTTAAATGTATAAAATCCTGTCGTCGAAGAATAGTTTGAGTAGAGTATTACATGTGTATTTATAATATAAAACAAAACAACCAAAACAAAAAACAAAAACAAACACAACACCAGCAACATCACAAAACAACAACTATCGATTAATAACGCAATTATAAAAGGGGGCTAGAGATCGTTAGCAACCGACGTTAGGCCACCATACGAGGGACTGTGGGGACTTAAAATATATCTGCTTCCTGCACGGTTCCAAGGTAGGATTTATACCAAATTCCTAAGCTGCTGGGGATTGTACGCAAATTTAGCCAAACCTAAATGTATCCGATATGCTACGAATAAAAATTTGTAGATATAAATATTCTTTGAATGGTGTGGACAATTACTTTTTACTAACCAATCATTAAACGAGTAGAAATGTCATTAATATTTTCTATGGATGATTTGAAATAATGATCCCTTGAAATGGAAACTGAATGCCTTGAAGCAGGACATACTTGACCGTGATCCATCACAAGGGATGAAAAACGGAGGAGAATCACCTTCCGTGAGTATATCTCGAGTGAAAAATACAGCATCGCCGCATGACCCCTTGAAATCTGGACTGCCAAACCAAACAGGTGCAACCGATAGTTTGTTTCATGTTCTTGTGTGTCCCAGATCATTTCTACATTCAAATTTTTTTCATTATAATTTCAATTCATTAAATTGTTCACCCTGTTTTTTTCATGTACGTAGATGCATTCCCATAAGCTATATATGTATTGGAATATGTATTTATATGCCGTCTCTTTTTCTCCAAAGGTTCGATCGGCCATTGAGGATTTGAAGGTGAAGGCCAAGACGTCCTTTGCTCCAATGCCGCCCCTGTACAACGAGGGAGATAAACCTTCCCACCCATGCCTAAGTTCCGGAGAGAGACCTCGCCATCCCCGACGACTTCCAAAGAACAGATGCCGGAGAGCAGTTTGTTCAACTCTGATGGAGAGGACGATGAAATACGTACTTGGAATCAGCACATCAGCCAGCATGCGTGGACCATGTGAAGCCAAGACCCACCATGCTGACGGAACCTTCCACCGGGCAGAGACAACCACCAAAAAGGAGGAACTATGTCGCAATAGACCGCTCTTTTTGGCTCTGCAACACCGTCTCAAGACGGGTGCCATCGACGTCTTCCACTAAGCTGACGCCGCCTCGCATCTGTTGAAGCTGTCCTGAATTTTGTATTATATTTGTCATTTAACAATCATATCTTCATTTGTTATCTAACCTTCAAAATGTTCTGATATATATCTTTGAAAAGAACCATCATTATATTTGACTGACTGACTGACTGAGTTTGGTTTTACGCCGCTTTTATCATTATATTTGAGAACTCAATTAGTTCATATGTTACAATAATTAGATGAAGATATACTGGAGTAAATATGACAGATGCATATGAAGACCAATATGATAAGTCTCATATGATAAGCTCTTCACACAATATCTGATTTACACTTGATATCAGAATCATACCTCAAAGTTAACCTCTCATTTTTTGTATTGCAATAATGTTATAGATGTACAACTCCTTCATGCACTGGATCATATAAGTTGCAGCATTACGACGAGGGGTTCGGTGAGGTGGATAAAGCCTAACAAGGGACGCGTAAAGCCCCGTGCACCCCGCTTCGTAATGCTGCAACGAATATATCCAACCGAATGTTTAAATCACGTGACTGCCGTGGGCTTATGGTTTTCGCGTGGAGCGGTGTATAAGTTATATATTCACCCTTGAAAATTGTATTCACCTGGTGGGCGTTGTACATGGTAATTTGTCCAGGGTCACGTGGACCAATCAGAGATCGACATTCTCACATGAGATTGGATAAAGTTGAATTGCCAGTGAATATTCAGTGAATAAAAAAGTTGAATATTCATAAGATTATTCCACTTTATAATGGCTACAATTTCAATAATGCAACTGAAACAGTTCTCAATTATTAATACTTTACCTTTGTTTGCTTTCAGGGTTACCACGTCACACTTAAAGAGATGATGCACAATCAGAGAAAGTCACAATCAGATTGAAGATTGCTTCAAATAAAGCTGAAACATTTCTACCTCAGTTTGAATGTGATCAGCATGTTGAACTTTTTGCTGTTGTGTCCTGAGAATCATTCTGTCTGGTGCTTTGGGTGTACTCGGTGGGGTGTTTGACCAAACAGACCCATCTCTTGCTTTATAGAACCAACCTTCATCCAAACTATCAGTTCCATCAGATTCAGAGACATCATCTGATAATTGGACATCCTGGCCTTCAGAAACGAGACTGCCGCTGTCTGGGTCAGATTCTGATTCTGATTCTTCACGTGGAATAAAGTCACTGTCTGATTCACTTTCCTCGCTGAAGGACACGTTATCAGAATCAGATTCGTTAACATTTCCAACGAAAGCTTCACATGGGTTTGCCTTCGTCTTCCGACTACTCGTTTTGACTGGTGCCATGTGACTGCAAGCGTCTAGAGATTTGGACCATTTAGCAGTACTTGCCTTATGAAGAAACCATATACCCGGGCCTATGAGGCCCAAGTTATGGGTTAGTATGATTTTTTTTTTAAAATGAGTTTTTGGTAAACTGGGTGAGCTCTGGGAAATATAATTGTACAGATTTACAAATTACTACAGATATGAGGAATTCATGTTATCTCGCCAGAATCATGTGAAATGTGAACTTAAGGTAATACTGTGGCACCGGGCCTCAAAGGCCCCAGTTATGAGGGGAGGGTTGACTAAATTTCTCAATAGGCCTGTATTGTATATGTTTTTATGTTATATATGTATTTTTGTAATTTATGAAATGAAATGTGACATGTAAATTTATATTTTAAAAAAAATATGTATTTCTGTACAATTATAGAAAAACCATGTATGTATTGTATATATGAACATGGTGAACATGGAATAAACTTCTGGATTATTTCGTTTCGTGTAATTTTCCATTTACGTATTTACTCTTGCCCAGATGCTTGTAATCACAAGAAACATCTTTTCTTCTCCAACTTCGACCACAGCGATAATCCTTGCACGCATCACTTGCTGTGTTTTTATGAGTCGCCTTCTTAGGAATAAACCGGTGTACGGTGTCAGATTTGTTGTCATAGCCTTGATATGTGTTTCGGGATTCAAGCCAGTATCAGTTGTCATTAATTCTTTTGATACCCTACACCATATTACATCTTCACACTGTGTTTACTCAAATACAGATACACCACCAGATACAGCTTTAAAAGATATATTTTAAAATACGTTATATCCAGGTAAGTGCGAATTGTCAAGCTGTGTCTCACAAACACCAGTACTATAGCAACTAGTTATCTTTGAACAAATTCGAGGTAATTCAGTTATGGTAAAAGGACACAGAAATTTATAGTAAAGTATTACAGGGTGCCGGCTATTGTTGCTGTCAAGCCCACGTCAGCCGTGCATGATGGTGATGTAGGAGCAACATTTCGACTTGATGTTGTGCTCCCCCCAGCAGGTTGTGTACGGTCCCGACACCTATTGGTCTCAACTAAGGAATAGTTAATATTGCTTTGGGATCTATTCCTCAGATGCTTCCTCGTTTTGCACCCTCCCTGTTTGCAGAATACACAAGGTGCGTAGATACTGATGTTTATCAAGCTCTGTTATTAATGATTAAACAAAAGTGCTTTGTGACTACCTGATACCAAACAATTGATGTAAGCTGTTCACATAAAAAATCCCTACTGTTTTAGAATCACGCCATATTCCTAACAAGCATGCATACAATATAATGGTCCGCAGTTCATGAGATGCATGTACAAACTGTGACTCACGACCTGGCAGTCAAGGAGATGTGTTTGTAAATATGCTTTGAATATTATTATCCTATACTGAATATGAAGCGCGGTTACATGTTTTCCGTTAGGATGATGCATGAGCATGGAAGTTGAGATGTTATCACGATTTTGCCACGTGATAAATCCAGTGGTCCTGATAACATTAATCAAAGATTGCAATAGCCACAAGAAGATACAATTGAAACTCCATTATTCATTATCTTTCAAAACAATCTTTAGAATTCCATTTTACTGGAAATTAGCTCACGTCATGTCATTTCATGATCTTCGAGTTTTACACTATGGCAAAATCGAGCAGAAGACAAACATCCGACAACTTGTGCACAACATTTGAACACGGCACCAATGGGGATGGGAACGTCAGCACTGAGATATTTCACGATATGATTTATATCTGAATATACTGACAAAGTAAGGTAGAATATTCATAACGTGCCTTTCCAGGCTTCATATCCTGCACAAGCGTACACATATAATCTGATTAATAGTATTACCCCGAATAACCCAAGCTGCCTGTGAAGCGCTAGAAGGTGAAAAGTCACATGACTTATACCACCGGGTACCCATTTTTTGCTGGGTGAAGAAGCAGTTTTGGACAAACTCGCTTGCCTAAGGTGAGACCACGTGCATCACATGTGCTTCGTTGTGGGGCAGGACTGAAGTCCTAGAAACTCTCAGGAGTGAAGCTGTCAAACTCGGTCACCCATATTTTTCTTTCTTTGTGGAAGTGTGGTGAAAGTCATGATACCGAGAACTGTGGCCCTCTACGATTGCAATATATGGCACGAGACTTCAGGACCCATTCCACACCGAATCGGTTAAAGTCGGAATGAAATTGTTTAGAGTGAATTCTCCTGTCAATCAGTCAATCAATCAATCTTGATTTCAGTACTTAAAGAGGCCACATTTAGAGTTTACATGAGTAGATAGAAGTCATATATAAATTCTTTTCTGCAACAATACTTTTTCTTAATCTCATAACGAAATAGATGTACATTGCCGGATTCTGTAATATTGATGTGGTAGTATCTGTTAATTGTGAAATTAATGTTCTTACACTTGGATGCTTATAATAGTATGGCTTTAAGTAGTTCGTTCGTAGAATCGTTTAAACAGGACAGATTGGAAGGAAATGTAGTTCATCCTCAACAGTACTCATATTACATAACTGACATATTCTGTTTTCTCTCCTGTCATTCTCATGTTAACCGTGAACTCTCGATTTACATAAAGTCTTTACACAAAAGATTAAAATATCCGATATACATCCCTAGAGCTACATATCCATAGCAAGAACAAAGAATATGTAAGATAGTGTATTATTATAGTTTTATTTGTTTTGGAATGTACATCGCACGTGTTCCACAAATGAAAAAAAAGTACATATGTAAACATGGATTCAAGTAATTTTTATCTCAGGGAAATGTCTGCTAGCTTCCCGTCATGTCTGTCAATCACAATTAATTAATAAAATGCATGATTAAAACTCTAGTCAAATATTTAAAGATTACAAACATACAATGACCATAAGTAGTGTTTTTCGACAAACATCTGTCACATGTTTTTATATGTTACTTCGTGAATGAGATAAATAGTTTAACAGTGTAATAGGTATCTAACTCACATCTACGTTTGTCTTTCAACTTCAGATCGCCATAGATTGGTTAGATTATTTGTCAAAGCAATCAACAGTCCTTCGGATCATTTATCATGACAACTCTCAAGACAATTCTGTATTCGACGCGGCATACTCATAATCAAATTCCAATGTCAGCTTCATTTTATCTCATTCTTCCTGCAGGGCAGCGCCAAGTTCGTTAACAGTGGTCGTAGGTTGTTGACGGTGACGTGCGCGCCATATTAGGATGTCCCAAGTGTGTTCGATGGGTGACAAGTCTGTACTAAATGCAAGCAATGGTAGGTGGTTATTTCTGCTGTTGGAGGTAATCAGTATCAATACGACTCATGTGTGAGTCTGTGTCAGTGTACAATTGGCACCTCCAGGATGCTGTCATGTTACTTCTGCTCAGCCACACGTCTGTAAATGAACATAGAAATGTGCTCTACAAGTCACAGTGATAGCAGCCAACACCATTACTGAAGGACCCCCAAAGGAACATTCTGTCAAACGTTATAGGCATGAAAACGCTGAGTCTGTCTACATCACACTTTTTTTGTGCCTGTCAAGGAAGTCCAGAGTAAAGCTTGCGTCATCCAAAACATTGCCCAAAACATTGATCAAGCGCCGTGGCTCATGACACCAGCCGCGTCTAGCTGTCATGTGACTGTCTGACAGCACGTGGAGGGCTGGCATGCAGGCTCTATCATCCACTATAAAGGCTATAACACCTGAAGCCTTTGAAGCTCCTCTCCAATGTGAGCGGTACTTTGACCACGGTTTCGAAGACACTCGTTCTGGTGAAACTGTCTTGTGCGCCAGTTGCCACCTTTGGTCACCCACATCGACGTCTTTTATCAGCGTTATTTGTCTGTCGTTATCGTGATCATAATTAAGTTAACCAATGACTGTGAAACGTTAAGAGCTCGTGTCACCGTGATATGTCTTGTTCCAGCTTCCATGATGCCATCATGCAAGTAAAAATAAGTTGAACTGAGTTTTAAACAGTATCAGAACAACTTTCAGTCTGTTGTATATCACTGAAATGAATATCAAAACACAATATCACGTGCACATGATGACAAATGTAACACGTTGTGAAGGGAATACACATTTCAAATTCAAATACAATCATACAACTCGGTTCCCACATACAGCCCCAAATCACCCAATAATGGAATGTCCATAACTTTCCTTTAATAGTGTATATGAAAAATGAAGACACAGGGATTGTCAACGCGTGGTATATGCGCCAACTGGGGAATTAGCTCACGATTAAGATGAAGAGTACAAACAATACGTTGACAAGACGAAGGAATACGTTGAATGCAAACGTCTTTACTTACATGACAAACAAATATTCAACTTTGTGTGCAGACTCTTTCAGTGTTGCCACAACCCCTAGTGTACAGTACACAACCCTGTGCACTTAAAGAACCCACGAATCCTTTGGTATTTGACCAGATGGTGGTCACATGAATACGTGCAAACACCTAGTTGCAGGTACAGCAGCGTGCAGTGAACATGGACAAAGTACCGTGACTATGTGTCCGAATCCACCCAGCTGTGGATGAGGAAGTCACAATAACTCGGTGCGCCTAGTGGCTGCAAGAGTTGTATACTCCCCAGATAGTTGAGATTGATATTGCGATGTGCCGTTGCGATTGACATCCAATGATCGAGGGRAAAAATACCAGCGCCTTGAGCATGCACTAGTGGGTGGATATGTGCGCTGTATAAATATCCTATAATAATAAAAATATACAAGACATAAATGAGGTCAGCGGATTGCCTGCTCAACCCCAGGGCTAGCCCCATTCTCAAAACTGGTGATTTCTGTAAGAATTGATGACAGAATTTCTGGAGTTCTGGAAAACATGAAACGAAGTGCCTCGTTGAAATTGAAGGTACGGATTACGAGGCACGAGTGAAAGGCGATCGTCTAAGAGAGGTACCAACCAAGGATTTCGATCTATCGATCACAATACAGACGACGAATCGATTCCGTCAGGTATCAGAAATTGGTATTGATGATGCAAAAAACCTGCCCGATTTTGTGATTCTTTTTAGACAGAATGATCTTATTTTAAGCATGTGTTATGTTTGCACTGTATTAGCTACTAGTCAAAACCATAATTATGCCGCCGTCATGAACGACCTTCACCTTGGTGTACCGCTAAGTATTCTTACGCGAATGCTCGATTCTCTTCATACAAATAAATTCACGTACGATCTGCTTTTTTTTAGAGTAATTTTAAGAATGGCATCATATGATAAAACGTTTATTCACCTCGTGTGTTTCCGTATCATTAATATCATTTATTAGGAATAAATAAATATGTATTATGCTTGCCTAAGGCTCTCATAATAGAATGTATATTCATAATATATGACACAGGAACACACGAGGTTAATAATCTCTATATAAAAGCGGGTACAACATGTATTGTCAAACCTTTATCTATTATCTGTCCATACGAGGTGCAGAGAAGGTGGATACCCTTACCCTCGATAAGATGCCAGAGTGACAGAAATGGTATGTCACGGCGTGGAAAGATCATATATGCATTATGTGACAGTCACGTTCTTTCTGCTACGACTCTGTAGTGGGGTGAAGTGTGCTAAATCCTAAATATAGACTTCTTGGAGAATACATAATCCAACCACGGGGGCCAACATATATTGTCACCAATACATATTCCAGTAGTTTTCTTACCCTGTAATAATATTTCCCCCTTACTGTCAGTCTCCTTCTAGTAAATACCTCTAGTGTAGTTTGTCATTGTAAATATTCTTGGCGAGGGGTTATATATTAAGTTAATAGGCTGTGAGAAGTTTATAAAAATCCTATACTACTTACTTTGTAAATAAAATATATTTAAACCAACATTATATATACATTAGAATGTCCTATGCGTGTACGATGACCATCCTGGGTAACATACATGTTACTCTTTAACACCCACATGGAGGTACAAACATCAAACTGTGTTACGCATTATATGCACTATTTTGAATTCAAATTCGATATCTGCCGACAATTCCAGTGTGTCGTGATATCAAAAGTTGTTCTTTCAGGCAAAGCTAAAGTACTGACAAAAACTCTGAACATCTGCAAACTCTTCATCGTAAATCTCTCCAGTCTGGATACATTACGAAATCTCCAATTAACCCATTACTTAGCGCATTGTATTAACATTCCCAGATATTTACACGAGGGATTTAATTTTAAAAAACTGTTATATTTGTGATCACGGGTATCCGTTTTGATTACTTATGAAATCATCGTTCTGAAATATCGCCAAATGTCGTTCTTTTGAAATAGTCCTCTTGATTTAGGTGAAACTGATGCCAAACTATCAGTTGCAAATGTCATGTAGATAATGAAACAGTGATTTTATGTTCAGTCAGATAAGCGTCAAATTAAGGTATTTTTATACTATGAGCAGAATTTAGGAAAGATAAAATATTAATCAATATACCGCTGTCGTCATTCTCGGACGCCGCCAAAGACATAAAACCAGACAAATAATACTGTGTTACATTTGAAGATATAACGCGAGTGCTTCCATAACAGATGAAGGGGAGTAAAGTAGTCAAAATACACTCTCACCATCAGGTGGATGTGGGAATCTGAGGTCATACTTTCCCAATGTACCGTAGTATTGTTTCATCATACGCTGTGACTTGTGATGACACCCAAATGTATTCATTTGTACCAGAATACTTAATGGTACAAAAATGTATTGCCGTTGATAATATCCACACCAAGTTCTTACCTATTCAGTCGAAGTACAAAGAATTAGTTCTCAGCGTAGGGTGGGAGTTAGGTCCCTTTTCCTATCTGACCTCACTGTCGTATTTTGACGTCACGAAGGAGAAAAAACTGTTTTTCTTATCGAATGTATAATTTCATACATTAACATACAAATCCAATATGATTTGAATGTATGTCGTTCAGAATTCAGTATTTGGTTCACTCACAGTTGCCAAAGAGCTAACACAAAGTCGTATAATAAACCTAAAAGTGGCTAACTTGGCTGAGTTTATAAAAACATTTGCACAGTAGGAGATATTATACCATTTGCACAGTAGGGGATACTATATCCTTCAGTTATGTTCATGCCACGAGCGAACGGAAATATTAAACTGTTTTTTTCGGTCCAGGACATTTGCTGTATATTTCGGTGGAAATGCAAACGCCGAACTACTGTTATAACGAACTAACCTTAATGGTACCTCTGAGTTCGTTATAACCGTAGGTTTCGGGATAATAGGCTACTCTTTAAATAAAGTCGTCGTTATACAACATGCTGGTCTCGATCTTGTACCAGTCAAGAAGACTATGCCTACATATCGCCACAGAACGATGATACACGTCCACGCGAAAGAAATTGCTCTGCTCCACAGCAAAAGGAGGAAAGGGTGTCTTGGTGGCTTGGACACTGGACTGGACCACAGTGGAAATCTCAGCGAGCAGTTAGGCGTTGTGTTTAACATGGTCCGGCAAATACTCCTCCTCGAGGAGCAGAGCATCATACGTCATTCTAATGTCTCATTGTGTACCTCCTCAGCTTGACAACCTTTTGTGTCGATATGAGTCTACAGAGTACCCTCAGAACTGCACCAATCTCTGGGGAGTGCTCTTCCTTTGTCCTTACCTGATTCAAAATAAATATAGTCCTAATTATGCATTCACATGTTACACAGGTGGTCCTTCCATGGACGCAGTGTGTATATATTTGCATGAACGTACTGATCCAACTCACAACAGTGCACCATTCTTTTAACACGAAAGTTTATTTACAATGCCCTTTGGACAAACGATCTCTCAGCTGTTATTTGCTGAGAGTTAAACGTGGCATCGCGAGTACTCTGCGTAATTAGCATGTGAATGCGACATAATTAATTATTCAGAATGAATCTTCATTGTTCAGTCATCTGCATTACGTGTTTACAGGTATTTGTAAATGTGTTTACGCAAAGTGGTAACCTCTCGAGTATTAGAGATAGAAATCTTTTAACGGACTCCCATTACCAATAATCCTTAAATAGATTTCTTATAGGATGGTGCCTGGGATCTTTTAAATAATGATGACTTGCAAATAACGATCTCAGCTCAAATGCTATTAACACGTCTCCAGCTATCTAAGTGGGTTGCTATTGACATGACAGTCCATCGTGGCCCTATCTTTCTAAAGCGTAGCCCTATTCAGAACAAAAGAAAAGGAGTACCCACGCCATGGGCACAAATGCCTTAATGACAAATTATGTGTGATACATGATCAAATATTAGCGGCCATAAGACGAAGATAGGGATAGTCCCTCTGGGAGACTGTTCTTGTGTTGTGTCCATGAAGCATATCCACAAACATGGCAACACAAACATCCTCGCGCATCCACACTTCCCCGAGGAGTCTCAATGCTTGAATATTGTATACCAACAAGAGCAGCAAATACTCAAGTCAAACTTGAGCTGTTTTCATTGCGTGGGAAGTATGAGAACAAGCGAACAAACAACGTGAGATGATTTGATAGAAAAAAACTTCTGAATCTGTGAACTATTTTGTAATACAATTGATACCGACAATAATGACACACAATATCATATCATCTCATATTTCATATCCCATCTCATCCCATCCCATCCCATCCCATCCCATCCCATCCCATCCCATCTATGGTTGTTTAGCAATATTCAAATGTCCTTTCAAAATCACCTTGTATCGGGTGCATCACGCTTAGCCATTCACAATTATGCAGTTGCCATATTAACCGTATGGCCATGCCCACATATATGTATTATACACTCCAAGTTATCCGGGTTCGATTCCCCACATGGGTACAATGTGTGAAGCCCATTTCTGGTGTCCCCCGCGTGATATTGTTGGAATATTGAAACAAGCGGCGAAACACTATACTCACTCACTCATTCACTCTAAATTACAACCCGTGTATGAGGAGCTGGACGACGTCGTCTTGTCCGAGCGTTAGGTATAATTTTACTTCCTTATATCTTGGAGTGTGGTCGTTTGAAGCTACTTTGATCGCTAATGTCAGGAAACTAACAAAACAAACTTTCCTACACCAGTTAGCGAAAATGATCGCTAGACAAATTGAGAGCGCCATTAATGAATGCTTGGCTAGTGTAATTATTCCGCCAGTTCCAATGTTTTAGTCTAGTAGTTTCTAATAGCCGGAAAACGGAGACAGTCGTAACGAAGTAAGTATCTATATATATCGGGTCGTGGATTGCACTGTGACAGCATCAACTCTACAGCGATGGATCTTATATTACATGTCGGTAATGGCATTGCATGTCAAAATATAGCTGAGGTCAACCTGGGGATGCTGGTCGTTAGCATGACGTGAAGTTTGTGTATTGCTTTCTAATGTTCCTGAGGTAGTAATCACATTGGAGATGACTGGTCATGATGTACGCCGAGAGTTGAGGCGGGTGGGTAATTATTTTATAGACTGACTGCCAAAGACATGTATAGTCAACAGTGTGTATGAATGTCATCACACACGACACACACGGTGTCCATATTATGCCGTCGTTAATGGAGAGTATTAAGTAGAGTAATAATACTATTATGAGGTGTAACGACACAGTTGATGTGTTTTCTATTTGTAGAGGAATGCAGCAGGACCGTTTTGTGTGTCGTCTTATATCGTGTTTAGGTGCTACGCTGCGTGGAATAGTTTTGGCTGGACGTATAACATGGCGTCACAGGTTTTGTCAACAGCAATGCCCTGGAATAAACCTACATAAAGGGCAAGACATGTTTCCATTAAGTTGTAAATACTCAAAGTGCATGTTTAACATAACAAAGAGCATCCAGACAAGATGAAGACACAATGGACAAACGTCATGAATTAGTATCAAAGGGTGACCGTAGCGACAAACTATTGTGAGAACAATGTGGGCGTAACGAGAGAGGTGTGACATACCTCAGGGTTTTCACTGATGATGTCACTCTACTGTAGAGTAACAGTAAAGACATACACACAAGTGTCTGCGTGTTATTAGAAGTTACATGCTGGAAATAAATATCCGTTATTCAACAAGTCTCTAAAGAAACAAAATAAATAACAGAACACAACCAACAATTACACTGTTGTTACAGTATGTACAGTCGTGTGTCAGTATCACCACCACTACAGATGAACATTGTACTCTATATACACCAATCAATCAGCCTTAAATACATATACTCTGTTTGCTGCGAAAGACTGATTGTTAAAAGGGAAGCGTCTTCTACAAATAACTTTGTAATTTTATTTTCAAATAATTAACATCAAAATCGCCCACCAAATGTATATAAAATGAACAAAAATACATGTCAGGCTCTTGGCTCTACGTTCACGTCACCATTGAGGAATGGCAAGTCAGGCGTATTACGATATCAGGTAAACACATTTCAACCGGTGGAAACGCGTCATTATTCCATCTAGGGAGTATATACAATTCCACTGCATAGGCCCACATATTCGTGCGAATTCTTTCGCTCTTCCGACAGTTGAAATCGATATCATTACCGTGATGTCTTGCTTTCAAAAATCTTTACAACACATCACCTTTAATCGCCTTTGCTTTTCTCTCACGTAAAAAGTTAGATACTAAGACTGAGAAACAGGTACAGACAATTACAAGATTATCTAGAATATAATGTTTTATATGGAATAACACTACAACTGAGTAGGTGTTCAACTGCATGTGAAAATGTACAAAGTATCATTGTCCCGTGGAATGCCATATTAAACATATTGTCTTCAGCGACTCATCCACAGAGAAGACAACTTCGTAATAGTCAAAAGGCATTATAGCAAAGTTTAAGTGGGTGTTGGCACAATGTGTAGATATCCCGAGTTTTGGTCACGCCACAGCGAACACAAAAGGCAAGGAGTAACGGAATGTGGCTAGATGAGAAACATCAGACACCATATAATGGTCTCAGGAAACATCCAAGTTTATCGGTTTTTATCACACCTCTACTATCAGTTCCATCATTCAGCTGAACTCATCGTTGTGTTAATAGACAATCCTTAGCGGTTTGTGTAAATTCTCTACACTGCTAGCACTGCTGTGCACTTAAAAGAACACACGGATCCGTTGGTATATGACCAGATGGTGGCCACATGAATACGTGCAAACACCTAGTTACGGGCACAGGCCCTCGTGTCTTTGCGAGGATTAAAGCTTTTATAAACTATTTACAAAAATTTGAGATGACCCCCGACTCGAAATGCTTCACGGAATAATACCATATGACAAGGCCAGACACTTCGATGCACCCTACCCGACTGCTTTGCCGATCGCTACGCTACCATTGCATGCAATCGATTAAAACTTAATGTAA